>JSUI01006334.1:0-40757 GCA_000833645.1 Huntiella omanensis
GTTCTGTGATAGCTATTTACGATATATATGAATACAATCAAGTCAACTGTGATACTTTGTTCCATACGTATACATTTCATCAATTAAGAGTCTCACAATCTTAAGATTGACTATCTGAGCAACCTTTTACTATTTTCTTTCAGTTTTCAAAAATGTCGAACACGTCATCCTCTCCAGCCCCAACCAGTGGCGCGACTTTCTCACGGAGTTCGAAATGCTCCGCACCCATAATGGCATTTGGGAATACGTTAAACCGGACGACCGCTGTCTTTGGGACACGACTCCTACCCCCATTACCGTCTTACAGTTTGTCACCGAAAAACTACGTGGAAGAACTGACCCCCGGCGAAATCGCCCTTCTTGACAGCACCACCCGTGCAGGCGTCCGCCTCGCCGCCCAGTTCCGGGCCAGCTGCAAATCCGAAGCCAACAGGCGCTGCCTCCAGGCTCTCAACCTAGTTTGCGCTACTTGCGAAGCAAACCGCCATAAATGGACCGCCAAAGTTGTGGGTACAACGCTCGTGCAGGAATGGCTCAAGGTCTAGCGGCACATCTGCAACAACCTGGTAAAACCCGATAGATGGCTGGCGAAGCTCATAAACGACTTACACTCAAGCGGCTTTGGATTCCGAAACGTTCCCACGACCCCGGGATTCTTCTTGAAAGTCCATACAACTTTCTTCACCTACCCATTGGTAGACCCCGAAAACATCGTCCCGTTTGTCATTAAGCAACAGGGGTCCAGCAAGGAGCCCATTCCAACTACCAAGGGCAACACCGCTCCAGAGCCACCTTCGCCTTTACCTGTACCTTTACTAACCAGGACCCAAAATACTCTTCACGCGCACGCCGCATCTAGTACCTTCAGTTCCGAGCCTCCTACCACTCAATTCGATTTGACGGATGCCACACCAAGAAATCTGGAAGGAACCGTGCAGAGACATTTCCCACCAGACACTCCTGGCTTTCAAGAAGCATTAGCAACAATATTTTCTGCATTCTACGCCGAAGAGAGATATTCGCTAGCTATTAACGCTGCCCGCATTGTTCTAACCGCCATGGACATATTTGGGACACTGAGCCATCCCGTGACCGTATGCTAGGATTTATTTTACTAGACACCGGTGCATTCACCCATATTTTCAATGCCCCGGACCGATCCGAGACATTGACCCGAGTAACCGGTCCACCAATGTTAACAGGCGGAGGACTGGCCACCACGCAGGGCCGTGGAACGGGCGTCATCCCCATCGCCGACTTCCGTGTTTGGAGTAACCACATCTTACACAACACCACATAGGCACCCACATTTTATGCAACATAGTATTGTCTAGCTGTCTTGAGAAGCGCGGCATTTATCGGGATACAGCAGACTCAGTACTCCGACTCAGAAAATGACGATTCTATTGTAACCAAAGTTGAGAAGAAAAACGGTCTTCATCATCTTGAGAACATACACCGTAAGTTACTCACACTTAGTCACAGTCTTGAGATGAACAGAGAGAATTCCGCCTATATTCTCAGACTTAAGTGCACCCCCTCTCCCCCCCTCGTCGAACACCCACAAGTGAGACGACACCACCACCGCTGTCGATATTCTTTGTAGAAAGGAGGCGAGTTATTCAACGCTGTCGATATTCTTTGTAGAAAGGAGGCGCATTATCCAACGCTGTCGATATTCTTTGTAGAAAGGAGGCGCATTATCCAACGCTGTCGATATTCTTTGTAGAAAGGAGGCGCATTATCCACCGCTGTCGATATTCTTTGTAGAAAGGAGGCGAGTTATCCAACGCTGTCGATATTCTTTGTAGAATGGAGGCGAGTTATCCACCGCTGTTGATATTCTTTGTAGAATGGAGGCGAGTATCTTCTACCAATCTCTCATCAGAGACACCATATTCACCACCTATGGCTTCCACCATTGCTGGCACCCACCATCTTACACTGCACAAGTGGTAAGAATGAGTTACAGTTGAAGTCGATCCGACGGATACCACCAAGCTGCCGAACAATCCAGCTTCATTACCAACCCGGCCTACCACAGCCCTAATCGCCGTTGAGAACCCGTACGCACTCCCCGTGAGCAACTATGGCACCTGCTGTAAAGCCGCGACAGCCAAAATGTGGCACGCCCGACTGGGCCACCCCGCCTCCGAGATGCTAGTACAACTCGCAGGTGCAACCCCCCATGTGAGAGTTATCGGTGATTCCGATTCACATGAATGACAGGCTTGCAAGACCCGTAGTAAGGTTTGTGACCTGTGTGCTACGGCCAAAGCCGTCAGATAACCGAGACGCAAGGAACACCACCCACCAACGAGCCATTATGTCCACACCTTGGCCGTGGACTTCCACCCTTTCCAGGGTCACGGCACGTATAAATACATGGCCATCTTAACTGACAAGTTTTCGGGCTACTCGTGGTCTCGTGTCATCTCAAACAAAATTGCAGCTGAGGTTACCCGGACTCCGTGGACATTGATAAACGCCTCCCAATGCAGCTAACAGATAATAAATCACATTCCTGGAATGTGACATGGACATACTGAATCTACAGACTGAGTGCCAGTATTGAAAGGAACCAGCATGGTCTCAAGAATGGGCACCAATGCCAAACCCCAACCGCCTCGAGGAAGAAACTTCTACCCGTGAAACAAGGCAATTCTACCTACCTAGGCCTTCGCCGCCAAGCCGAGAACGTATGCTCAAGGCTAAGTCATGGCCATACGTACGTGCCAGCGTCCACCGCCAGGGGTCAACGGTCTCTGGACTACAAATGGGTTCGCGCCTATAAAACACCCGGCGACAATTTCAAAACGCTGAAATCATGATTGTGCATTCGGGGTGACCAACAGCCCAAATCTGAAAAGCAGAAAACTTACGCTGCTACCCTCTCTCTCCGGACTCTCAAGACCTGCCTAGCGGCAGCCGCCCGTACCAACATGACTGTCCGAGCATACGATGTCAGCAACACATACCTCAAATTCCGAACTATCACAACCGGTTTTCATGAAGCTGTACCCAGCCCACGCTCCAGAGCATCGTGGTATGACTCTACAGGTCAATAAAGCTCTATTCGGTCTCAGAGAATTTGGTTTTCCCTGGCAAACCCNAAAAAAAAAAAAAAAAAAATACATTGGCATAAGGTTTGCCGCCCTAAACAGCAAGGGGTGGCGCCCACATCAACACGTGGCTTCGGCCGACAAGTACAGCGAGTTTTTACCAACCCTCTTGAGGATAGCTTCTTGGCGGCCAACAACGAGCCATCGGCACCATCAACCCAGAAGAAGCTTTATATAGCCCCTCTTGGTTCCTTGGACTGGATTGCCATAACCACTCGCCACGACGCCTGATATGCTGTTAACCGCTTCGCCGAGTTCGCTTGCAACCCGCCGGAACATCACTGGACCCGCCTAGTTCGAATCCTCTGTTACCTCCAGTCCACGGCCTCTCGAGGCCGAGAAATTACCGGAGGTTCTGACAACGCACCACCGCTCGAGATTTACGGTAACGCTTCATTCGCGGATCGCGGGGGATCCAAGTCAACTCGGAGCCTCGCCATCTTGGTCTGGGGCATAGTGGTTCACTCCAAGGCTACGAAACAAGGATGTAGCACTACATCAACAACAGAGGCAGAACTAGTAGCATGTGCTAGCGCCCCCAGAGAGGGAATGTGAATTGTCAAACTCCTCGAACATATAGGTCAAGCTGTCCAACGGCCGCTACAAATCTAGTGCGACAACCAACACACTCCGGACCTACTCACGGCGCCTGAGGCCCCAAACAAATTCAAACTACGCCACTTAGATATCTACAACCATTGGCTCCGACAGGAGGTTCAGCAGAGCCGCGTCGTGATCATCAAGGTTGGGACTGAACACCAGAAAGCCGACGGCTTGACCAAAGCCTTGAAGGGCAAGAAGTTCCCCAGACGGCTAGACATGACCTCCCTCTCCCGGCTCCCGGCCCCAATCAGGAAGTGACCGCGAGTAATGCTGATTTCAACGAAGAACATTGGCTGACGGCGCGCAACCACAAATTCTCCGCTGGGGGTGCCAACCATCATCACCCCGATCCCTCAAAAGATGTCAGGTCCACCGGTTCTATTGCCGCAGCACTTCATTCATCCTATGCTAGATATGTACAAATGTTCACCTAGCAACAATGTCCCGGCGGCCCTGGGGGTGTGTCATCCTTTGATGACAGGGGTGGCTCTGTGGCAACCCTTACGTGGGTTAGAGACATCAAGTCTCTATGTGAATATGACTGGTGTTTGTTCTGTGATAGCTATTTACGATATATATGAATACAATCAAGTCACCTGTGATACTTTGCTCCACACGTATACATTTCATCACCTGTTAATATGGTGACGTCATGTAAGTGACCGCTGTAAATGAGTCTGATTGATCAATCAGCTGTGAGAGATTCCGGTTTGGGGTGTTGCCTGACTATCGTGATAGGCAGGCGTGTAGTATCTTGGGTATATAGTCTCGCCCTCTCTCGCTCTTTCTCTCTCCTTTTCTTTCCCTTCAGTTAGATAACTGAATATATTGTGACTATACGATAACTACTACAACTATCTTGATCCCTTCTTCATACGCTGTTATTCACAGTGATCACCTAAACGCTAGCAAAAGGTCGGCCTATCATCTAGTTATAGAGTATTCTTAACGTCGACTCACCGTTCGCACAGATAGACTTGACGCAATTTCTGGTCTTCTAAAAACTCGTGGGATTGAGCATGTTTTTGGGATTCCCACTCGTTCCATGCACTATGCTCTTACTTGGGAACTTGATCATGACAACTATGAGTTCAACAGTGCCTTCCCCAGTTGGTCGTGGGCGCACTCTAATGGATTCGTGGCATGGTTCGGTAGTTCCCAGAAGTCTCCACCCTTGTGTACGATACTACACGCCCTCACTCCGCTGCGTAAACGAGTTCCCTTTTTACGACAAAGTAGCTTTCCGACAAGAATTCTGATTGATATTTCCGACTGTCAAATTGTTATTCGAGCCAGGACTAGGCTTATCAAACCAGATGATCACTCGCGTATACGCCGTGATTATGTCGGATACCGTATCACCTCTACCCGCCTGGTAGCTTTTATCACTCTAGACAACAATGGCTATGGTTATTAACTGATCGTTGAACCGTTTAGCCCACCAGGAGTTGCTTATGGCGGTGATGTGGTTCATGCTCGACGTGTCGGTGTTGTGAGGAAAACGGTATCTAGAGTTTTTCATCGAATCAGGTTTCATAAGCTTGCCAAAGTTCGCCCAAGGGCAATCCAGACGTTGACTAAGCTAAAAGCTCAACGCTTTCGAAGTCCCCTGCTACGGAGGAAACGTACTTTCAAATCCAAAAGGCCTCGGCTATCCGACCACTCGAGAGAAAAATTGAAATCAGCCGAATTCATCGCAACCGAGGGATCAATTCAATCCGATCAAGCAAGAGCGAATATACGACCTCCGACATTCTTCAAGCCCACACGCGCCTTGAAACCCGGGCGGAGTGAAAGTCCGAGGTCATCGGAACCCCGGGGCGATCGCAGCGCGATGCTGGGCAACACGCAGGCTCGCATGACCAAAGAGCAAAAGTGTCAGCTCAAATATACGTCCCGGAAGAAGAGGAAGCCTGTTCCCCGTCAATTTTGGGGGAGTAACGTGTATAAAGACTATGCGTCATCGTTCCGAACCATCATTCTATATTGAAGCTCTTTCTGATGGGAAGGGTGTTAAGGACACACATGCAGCTATAATGAATCCATTTCGGGCTATTTCTACAAGTTTCTAGTGAACCGTTCACCGTCAAATAATTGTGGGGGATGTTATGTCGTGGAAAAGAGGGCACGACACATGGGTTGAACACATTTCATCGCTCTGCATCTGCAGCACTAGACATGTACTAAGTTATTTCATCTACTAGAACATGGATAGAAAGCTATGTGGGCGTGGAGTAATACGGGCGAACAACTTTGGTATCAGTATATAGATTTAATGGCGTATTGGCAGTTGCAACGATACATGAAGCGGAATCATGTTCTATTTTGCCCGTTCACATGCCGAAGTGTCTACCACGAGGTAGACTGGCCAACATGTTGATGTGGCATGACTTGACCAAGGGGCATCATGTATCGCTTTGATTGATTGCAGATAGCTCTAGTTACAAGGTTTGGTAACCAAATGAGTTCTGGGGCATGTTTATCTTAGCGGAAACCCAGATAATCTCGATGTCCCGAGTGCAAAAAGATCAACTATCACTGACACGTCTTCAGATTGTCATCAAGGCTTGTACTACCGGCCGACCTCTCCTATGTACGTCTTGGGGAAGTAATACAAGTACTAAACTTCCGGGATACACCCTGTTCTTTGAACAACATGCCCAGTGAAAGATCCGCGTTCAAATATCTCAACGCTTTCGCTATAAGTCGTATCTAAGGAACCAGCTGTTCTCTTATCGGTTGAGACAATGCGCCTAAATTAGTCCCTTTGCCGCGGATCCGAACTTGTCATACCTCGGAACTCCCGCCCACTAGCTGTATCGGGGCAATGAACCGCTAAATGAAATGCCGATTGTATGAAGTACCCGCAGGTGCACCCCGCGTTCGATATCTGGCCGGTGGCAGCAGACCATGTCCCTCTCCCGCCATGTCACATTTCAAGCCTGGACAGAAAACCATTTTCTAGGCGTGTTAGTTGGTTTCTGACCCGTCTGATCTCTTGTCAGCTGCATCGAACTAACCCTCTTGTCCTAGATCCGCCCGTGAAACTTCCACTATCTCTACTCCTTCTCCCCTCCTATTCTTCATCCATCGCCTCTCCGCTTCCTCTCAGCTCGTCAAAAGAAGGTTGGCGGCACGCGCTGCTTCAGTTCGTGGATATTCTCGATCCACTGGCATGTTTGTGGTTTGCGCAATCTGTACAAGCACTGACTTCCACCGCCGCCTCTCCTAATCCACCCTCATCTTCTCCTCCACTGCGAACCCCACCCCCTCCGGACGCTCCAAGCTCCGCAACAGCGCAGCTACCTCGCGAAAAACATCCACGAGGTTGCAACCCCCAGCAGGCGCACCAATCTTACGAAGATGGCACTCCACGTCCGCGAACGACCGTGGCCCATTCATACCATCTTGGTCATCTACTTCTCCGGCCTCGTCGATTTGCATGGCCCCGTTCCCAACGGCCAGCTCAGGCGTCTCCTCGTTGACCAAATCAGGCGTAGGTGGCGCACCAGCATCAGAAGAAGCTCTATCTATACCTGCGTTCCGGGTCATGTCGGTGAGCGAAAAGTTACAACAGTTTAAAGGTGTTCTTTAACAGACAAAATAAAGTGAGCTGAACAGCTTGGATGTGTGTGTGCCAAAGAGATCATCTTCCTCTCGGAACTGCCTCTGGTTGACCAGTTGTCTGGAGTGAGGTAAATAGGAAGGAGAGTTTGACTGGAGGCTCATTACTCGTCGCAGTCTTTAAAGACCGATGTCTTTATGTACATACATATGTACGTCCGATTAGAGACGGAACGAAACAGTAGATGGTGGTTGGCGTTGGGCTCTGTTAAAAACGAACCTTTGCATGTATGTTTGTTTGTGTGTTCTCTCATGGTATGATGCTTGGTAGAACCTTTATTTCACCGTGTAAGCTTCAAGAAATCACACATGTATGTAGGTACAACTCGTAGCTAAAAGAATCTCCTTAGATATGGTAACTTGCGAAGGTGACTGTACTCTGACTACAGTGTGACTTTCACCGTCTGGAACTGAGACGCACTGGTTACACATGGTATTGCAACCATTGTTGCCATTGCTCAGATAGACACGCTAGATTATCAAACTATCATACCACCATGATCTGGATTTCAAATCCTCGGGTGACTAGATTCAAGCTTTGTTAGCAAGGCCTATTGGTGTAATGCTACTCTCAGTGTTTTGAGGTCGCTGATTCTGGTCTCCTCCGTCGGGATTGTAGAGATCTTGAGTGGGATATGTATAGCTCTAGTTAAATCCCACCACTACCTGTCGCCCCATATAGTTGTTGCCCAATATCCATCTCTATGCCTCAGCTTATGTGTCTACAAATGGCGTTCCTTGACATCACGAGGTCTAGCATGAGTGTCTGTATCTGTCAGGAGTGAACCCAAGTAAGCGAATTGAAGTGGGCTTGTGTAGAACGACTACTGTGAGTTCTTCACTAACTTTGTACATACGTTAACTTGCTATCGCCGTAATCACTGGTCATGTAACCCTACCAACATAATGTTGATAGTTTGGTGTAGTTGAATAAAAGCACTGCACAAAAAACATTGTCCTGTCTCGATGTTGTCAATGTTTGAGCACGGCCTCATTAAACGTTCCCCTTACCCACCCACACCAAGGGATGTTTAATAATTCTTTGAAACAGCAGCTACGTATGTATGTAGAACGCCATCATGTGTAAACAAACATATGATTGTAGCATGATGTCAAACTTGACCAAGACTCTACGGCAAAGAATGCACGCCAATGGTAGACATAACATGGGAACAAGACGGTGAAGCCATATGCACCTACTGTGGAGTCTAAATGCATGTAGTCCTTGAGTAGTGCATGCACACTCTTCCTTCATACGAAGCTTGCAGGATATACGCACACATGTACACATGTATCCGACTGATGACAGTCGCCAAATGTCAAAATTGGGTGCGGTGTGTTCATGCTTCACCAAGGGGAAAGTGCAAGCGTACGTCACAGTAGGATCGAATTGACAAGCCAGGAGTTGTTTATTTTTCAAAGGACTACATTGACGAATTGGGAAATTAAAGATCGAATTGGCAATGGGGTCCACATTATATTTGAATGATATGATTGGGTGAATGTAACTGTATACATTCCAGTATACCTATACGCATTCGTCAATACGGCAGTGTTTACTAGACATGCATGTATAAGTATAGCCGTTTCTTGAGCTGGCTAAGCGATGGTATACAACATCCCTTATATACTTCAGAAAAGGAGCAAGAACTACTTGGTAGATTCAATCGGTCGGATTTCATGCAGGATGAAAGCAGAGCCTCAAAGTCCTCATGGACGACACTCTACCAAACAGGGAGAATTTTCCGCAGAGCCTCAAATTTCGCGACTGGCTATATCAAACAAGAAGACTCCAAATTCCTATGAGAAAATAGCAATATAGCAGGCCATGGCTCGCGCTCCAACTTACCAAGCATGGTCACATTGAGCAACTGATGTAATAGAAAAGTCTAGCGTCGTGTCGAAGCCCCTTAGTGGAAAGATTCTGGAGGTCATGTGGACGTTTAAAGCTGATTCGGAAAACGCCAGAGCCACCATATCCATGACAACAGGCCCCGCTCGAACTACCAACAAAACACTGGGGATAGAGCTAGTGCCCAAAATGCCCAACGGTACCTGTACTGGCGTCAGTAGGAGTTGGGCCTGGAGAAGGGGGGGGGGCGGGGAAGGTCCTGATGGAAGTAAAAAAAGTGGGGGAAGTAGAAAACGTCCCTGGGTAAGGGGTGGGCCGGGCGGCACGGAGACGGTATTACGGTTTGGTTTGCTACTCAAGCTTTGACTTTGTAGGGTGTCTGCTGAAAAGTCCCAAATTGCAGGTAGGAAGCTGCAACGAGTAGGGAGAATACTCTGTGCTGACGAGTCTTGAGTGATGTGAGGTCATAAGGGGGTATCACCGTTCACCGGAGTCAACGAAATCTAAAGGTTGGCACATATGGAATAGTCAAATTCATTCCGGTGTGGCGCGGGGACTAGGTTCCCCAAGATGAATTTCTGATTTCGGGACTAGTTGACGGGGTGCATACAATAAACAAGTGGGGGAGACAAGGAAAGCTTTCACCAAACTTGGGGCGATTAAGCGGGGTCGGGTGAGTTAGCAGATGTGGAACCCGGGGAGAAGACGAATCGAGTAATGATAATAAAATGGTTGATCTGTGTGGGGAACTTGAAGCTATACACATGGCGTTGGGTAGGAGTTTGTTGGCCAAGTCACGGTGTTCTATTACGGGTGACTATGTGTGTGTGAATATAGGAAAACGATCCGTGATGTCTCCATTGAGAGCTCATCATGTCTTGGTCGCCTAAGGTAAGTTTTTGTGTGTGGGGTAAAATAGACTATAGTCAGTCTGACTACGGTCCCATGTAATTTACTTGGTGAATGGGGATCTTCGGCGATCACAAGGCTTCGTTTATACGATTTACAACGTCTGACGTAAGTACCAAGGCGGTTTCGAGGTTTCCAGTAACAAGAGTGTTACATTACATAGAATATATCACAAACGGCGGCACTGTAGATTATGTATGTATGTACACATGTTACTCTCTCATTATTCAGTTAACCAATACGCATATAAGATAGATCACCGGTATTCATGGCCTATGATTACGTGGTGGCGACTCTAAAACTAGGCGCCACAGATACAAGGACAAATCTTAGTCTACTTCTAAAGTCAAAGGATTCCCAATGGACGGTTTGTATTTATGATGACGCCAACTACAAACTGCCACCTGACTATGCGGAAATACGAGGACTTCAATGTGGGGAGCGCAATATATGTCACAACTTTGTATACGACTGTAGCCTCATTTCATAGGGTTCGAGAAACATTAGTTGACTACCCACTAGAAGCCCATCTTTTCAGAAGTGTTCTTGATTTCCCACTTTTCTTCCTATTTGGGAAGTGTTCTATGTTAACGGCTGCTTTGACGGACAAAGCAAAGAGCCTCACGTCTAGAATAACCAGTAGTGGGGACTCAAGGACCAAGCTTCTTCTTCTCATGAGCCAATGATAACATGATGTTTGTATACCGCAAAATGCCACGAGCTCATATTCAGTCCACTGCACATTCATTTCTAAAGTTTTACGCAAAGAAAACGTTCACATGACCTACCAAGACAGCTACAAAAATCTCCTGTTTTCTACCTAATTAGCAAGTGTCGTGGGTTTCCGCTACACAGAGCCAAGAACGAAACCATTCGGATAGCCCGTTTTGGAAACATGTGACAGGGATAAAGCCTAGATTCGACGTTCGTCCTTCCAGGGGTTACATCCTCTCGGGCCGAATGCTGAGGAAAGAACAAGGACGTGGTGGTGAAGCGTCCAGAGCCTCATTTCTGCCCATCAGGACGGCCGCCAAACCAAACAAGTAAAAAAGTGGCTTGATTTGTGTTTAAAGAGCCACACATGGGCAAACTTGTATCGGGCCTAGATATTGGTCACGAGGGCTCTCTTTTTTGGTACCCTGGTTCAGTTGATGGTTTCCTGATTTCGGGATTCGCGTCTAATGGTCAAAAGCTTCGATATAGTGAGTGAATAGAAGCCATTACTGAGCACGGAGAAGTCGACCCCATGGGGATAGAGTTACAGTCATGATAAAAAATGCTGATGACACAAGTTTAAAGACGTGGTTACTGTGAGCTGATGCATGCATACACATGTATACATATAACGGACATTACTGGAATTCTCGGTGGGGTTTGATACCGACCGATTTACTTTCAAGGGCTAAAAATTTACACTATTTGTCTAATGTGGATGTACGGACATAAAATATCATCTTGAGCTAGAACAAAATTGTGGAAATCGACATGTTTAGGCACCGAATCTAGTAACTAGAAACGCAATGGTTGGAAGGCCGAACGTCGATGGATCTTTAGGTCGGCCCAATACAATAGCTCAAACAATTTAACGGGGTCTCTGTGGATTCGGTGCTACTACCTCACCAAAAGCTAGACATTCATTCATATGAAAATCTTTCTAGTTGCAGAACGATGGAATACAGTAGTCACTTGACAAAAGATTTTCCTGAAAAACTACCCTATATTAGAAACAAATGGAACGATTTTCGGAGCAATGTGGGTCATGAAGTGAAAGAATGAAAAGTTTGAAGCACACATACAGGTTGAACGTAACATAAAACCGAACAACATAGAGAAAAAATGGTCATGTTACGGTTGAGGATTGTTTTACTGCATGTATAAAGTGACAGACGCATAACGCTCGCACATTTGTGGTGTAGCTATACGGAAACGACCGGCAAGGGAAACATCCTCCATCTCCATTGTCAGATGAGAATTCCCGAGACAGAGCCTCAGGCTCCACGGAGAGAATATGGCGAAAACAAGAGACAACAGACAAAACCATACGGCAGTTGATTTTGGAGAACATTGACGATTGTTGGAGAACGTCAATCAGGGTTTACACAATCTTTTGATAGAGTGTCAAATAACCCTACCAGTCAAACTCGACATGAACTCACGTCGTACGCTTTACGTCTGAATATTTTGACAAACCCTCAGATGTTGCATCTTAAGCTATTCCCCAGACTTTCTCCAGATTCGACCCCAGATTGACCCCAAGAATTGTCACGTTGTTTAACAAGCCAGTCATAACTAAAACCCCGCATCCCCCTCACTCAACGAAAAAAAAAAAGAGCCACCCCAAAAACCTGGAGTCTCCAGATTCTAGCTGGTCGACCGTTTTTGCCGCGAGCTGGGGTTAATTTCGTACGATAAAACGTAGCCCAGGCGCAGTTTCGGCCAATCTGCGGTGAAAGGTTCCTAGAGTTTCTCGGGGTTATACCGGGAATGTAAAAGTTGACGATAAAATCATATTTGGAACATATTGTAGACCCAGAAAGGAAGCGGGCCCATGACGTCGGCGCTTCTTTTTCTTTTCCCTTTTTTTTCTTTTCTTTTTTTTTTTTTTTTGCTCAAAGCTCCCCAGACCAGACCGGACCAGCTTAGCGACCCCGGCTCCAAGATTAGGGATAAACCGGGGAAGACACCAAATGGTGTGGTTTTTTTGCGGAGTAAATGGCGGGGGAAAGAGTAACCTAGAGACGATACTTTGTATGGCTCGACTTTGTCACACTAGAAGCGGGATTTGATGAAAATCATCACGAGGAAAGATCCAGAGGGAAGATTAAGAAAAGGACCGCGTAAGTGCCGAGACTTCGAAGGTTATGGGAGTCAGATACATTAGGAATTGATAGTTCCATACATACTCGCCATACTCGAGAAACAAAGAGAAAAGTCCGTACCGGACCAGTTCAGCCGACGAGCTGCAGGCACAGACCAGAATTCTGTCACGAGACAGTAAACGTGAGGTCAGATTTAGAGTTTGGGCCTCAATCAAGCCGTCAAGTATACGGTTCTGGATGAATGATACTCAATGTTGTAGTTAACAGAAGAATGTTGTACGATGGTCTACCCCACAAGCTTCGCTTTAGACTCCCAAGTTTCGAACTTGGAAATGTGGTATGTCCTGTATTCCGGGGAAAATAACATCAGATCTGCTGTGAGCCCAAAGCGTCATAGAGGAAGCAGCGAAGTAAGGCCGCTTAAAGGGAATGGCTCGTTGCCCCAGAGATACCCAAGAGTTTCTGAAATGCCAGGGCTAACATGAAAATCGATGTTCTTGGACAAGCAAGAATAAGGCCGGACCAGGTACAAGTTAACAGCGACGTCATGTCACTCACTATGAGTTTGTTCACATCGTGGCTGGCAGGTTGTCAAAACATATGGATTGACCGGATTATTCCCAAGCTACAAACATATGTACTTACATACTCACATACCTGAAATCGCCTTTAATTTGCGACAGATTGCGGCCCAAGTGTCTATAGCGCGTCAATTGTCAACCAACCTCGTGCCAAAACATCGGTGGTTTCGCGAGACAGGGCATCGTGTTCGCCAACCTCGTTCGACATGGTATACAAACGTCACCGATACCTAACCCAGAGCGGGCACTTGACGTCATGGGACCATCTCAATCACCCCAAGTTTCCAATAAACCAGTAGTGTGTATTATGAGCAAATGTATGTAGACAAAACTGCGGCCTCTTCACATTACGGAATTCGCCGGTCAGTTGATACACCGAATAATTCAAAGCAAAATAGTGGCGTTGTCGGTGCCATGATTCCGCCGCAGAGCCTCGCTTTTGCATCATCCTATAATTTGTAGCTTTTTCTCCGATCGTAGAGGCTCTGCGGGAGGTATAGAGGGTCTACTCCTCTGTACAGAAAAATACAGAACTGATGAACGCCAAAAACATATATTTGCGTAGAAGGGGCGTGCGCTATAGCAGCTGTCAATTAGCGCTGTTACCTCAATTTACGCCTGGTTTCAATGGCCGGCGACGGTAGTTGTTAACAGAATCCGTAGTTGAGCCTCAATATGAGGGAGAGGACCAGAGATGAAGAGAAAAATCTCCCGTGACTGCCGCAGAGCCGCATGTTATTTCATTATTGTCTTTGTCGCACATGCGTTGGTACGTACAGGTATTTGGTATACACGGTGAAACTACAAGTACATATGTACATACAATGTAAGGTATGCATGTACCACACAACAAGATCACATAGTCAACTAAACACATGATTGTCTAGAAACCAAAATCATCGTGTAAAAACCAAGACCTGCGTTACTGGCTTCTATAGCTTCAGTACCAGCTAAACTCGTTTGCGGGCCGAATCTCGGACCTCCCGGGGCTTCTGGTCTCCAGTGCATCAAAAAGTGGTGTGGCGGTTGCCATTATTTTAGCTCTGTTTTATTGGAAGTCACGCGACAAATGTAGAAGAGGCAAAATTGAAATCATCCGAATTAGGAAATCACGGCTTCACCGCTTTTACTTCTGCGCCGCAGAAAAAAAAATGAAGCAATCGACAAAGTGGGATATCTGCCAAATGATGTCCGCTCAGGGCGATATACTGTCAACGCTGCATATGCCCCACCATATTTTGTATGAAGAAAATATCCTACAGTACAGTCGCTTGCTGGCTGCCAAGGTTACCTACAGTGATCGGTGTGTTTAGGTGGGGCCGACGTGGATGTCTAAGGGGAAAATCAACTGATTTAATCCCATGACCCATCCAAATGCGGATATCCACCGTGTTAGTGGAGACCCCACATCTCGTCGCTTTTACGAGTCCGGCCTATTTTATAGTAGTCTATTTACTATTAACCTGCTGTAGGTCTTTTGATCTTCCTTTGTCCGGATTGTCTGTCTTCTTAAAGGTTGTCTTCCATTATGTATTTATGAATCGAGTTCATCAGATACATACAACAGCTTGATCAACATTTGCAATTGCCAATATCAGTATAACCATGATAACTTCACCTCGTAATTTCCATACAAAACAAGTAATAACCTAAACACGTAAACAGCCAGTCGTAGCCTTGCCACTCCTGCCGTGCGTAGAAGACTAACCTTCTTCCCCGGGTCTTTGGCTCCCCAGATTTCCCCACTAAAACGGAAAACTCTGTTGAACCCTTTGCTGTCTTCCGCATCATCGTGAGTGCCAACCACCACTGAAGCATCACAGCTACAACGCCATCTATCCATCTATCGGTAACGGTACGGTAGACCCCATACACATCGCTTCTCCACACTCCTCCTTGGCTGTGCTGCTTAGTTTGTTAAATTCTACGGCGAAATTCGATGCGCTAAAACAAGGCTAATTTATCGCTTGTTCCCAGATTCACCGCTCCCAAACTGGTAATCCGGCCCGCCCTCCCTTCAATTAATCAGTCCCATTTTATCACACATGTTATTGCTTGTTTTACCATCATTTTCTGACATTCTTTTGGTCCTGGCTCTCCCGATCTAACGACCCCACGGCGCAACCCCCTCGAACCCGGACCTCCTCCAGCCAACACGCCAGCTAACACGCCAACAAGTCCCGGCCATAGCGGTCCATACCTAGAGCCACCACTAGCGTAGATTTGTATCTCCGACTATTCTGCACTCGCCATTGCCTGGCCCGCAGCCCAGAACGAAAAAAAAAGTTCGTCCATATAAGACGTCCCACTCCGCACTTTTCTTGCTCCTCTACACTTGGTTTTCCTTTCTTCTTCATCGGATTACATCTGGCTCCAACACATCACTGAAGCCATTCCTACTTAATACTTTCTCCTTTCATATCTTCACACATTTATTGGTCTCTACAATGGGTTTCCTCAAGAGACAGACCGATCAGGTCGAAAAGGCTGAGGCTTCTAGCCCCGTCGTTGACGATGCCGTCGCTTCTCAGCGCGTCACCTTCAAGGCTTGCTTCCTTGGTGGTGTTGCCTCTATTGGTGGTTTCATGTTCGGCTACGTCAGGTTCGTACACTTCCTACTACTCTCCGCTATCCACCGCCAACACCAACTAACATGTCTTGTCTCTTAACAGTGGTCAGATCTCCGGTTTCTTCGACATGATTGATTACGCCGAGCGCTTCGGTCAGTTTTCGTCCTCCACTGGCGAATACGAGTTCTCCGCCGCTCGCCAGGGTACCATCGTTGGTCTCCTCCCCATTGGTGCTTTGATTGGTTCGCTCCTTGCTGGTAAGGTTGCCGACACCCTTGGTCGCCGTCTCTGCATTTCCGTCTCCGCCTTCTCCTGCTGCATTGGTACCGTCATTGAGATCTCGTCTTCCAGCTCTTGGGTCCAGTTCGCCATCGGTCGTCTCGTTTCCGGTGTTGGTATCGGTGCTCTTTCCGTCGCTGTCCCCATGTACCAGTCTGAGTCTGCCCCTGCCATCATCCGTGGTGTCCTCGTTTCTTGCTACCAGTTGTTCGTCACTCTTGGTATCTGGACTGCTTACATGATCGACTACGGTACTTCCACCATGACCTCCTCTGCCTCGTGGAGAATCCCCAACGGTATCTCTTTTGCCTGGGCTATCATCCTTGGTCTTGGTATCCTTCTTTGCCCCGAGTCTCCCCGTCACGCCTACCGTATTGGCCGTGTCGATGAGGCCCGTGCTACTATTGCTAGACTGGCTGGTGTCGATGAGAACCACCGCTCTGTTAACGACCAGCTCACTGAGATTCGCGTCAAGCTTGAGGAGGAGCGTGCTGCCGTTGACACCAACTGGACCGAGATCTTCACCGGCCCCGGTATGCTCTACCGTACCCTGCTCGGTATTACTCTCCAGGCTGGTCAGCAGCTTACTGGTGCCAACTTCTTCTTCTACTACGGTACCACTGTCTTCGGTGCTGTCGGTCTTGACAACTCGTACATCACCCAGATCATTCTCGGTTCCGTCAACGTCTTCTGCACTTTCGGTGGTCTGTGGGTTGCCCAGAAGTGCGGTCGCCGTAACGCTCTGATGGCTGGTGCCGCCTGGATGATGATGTGCTTCTTCGTCTTCGCCTTTGTCGGTCACTTCCAGCTCGACCAGACTGATCCTCAGAGCACCCCCGTCGCTGGTAACGTCATGATTGTGTTCTCCTGCCTCTTCATTGCCGCTTTCGCCTCGACCTGGGGTCCTCTTGTCTGGGCTGTTGTCGCTGAGCTCTACCCCGCCAAGTACCGTGCTCCCTGCATGGCCCTTGCCACCGCTTCTAACTGGCTGTTCAACTTCCTCCTGTCCTTCTTCACCCGCTTCATCACCGAGGCCATTGACTACCTCTACGGTCTTGTCTTCGCTGGTTGCTGTGCTGCCCTCGTTGTCATTGTCTTCTTCTTTGTCATTGAGTCCAAGGGCCGCTCCCTGGAGGAGATTGACACCATGTACATTCTCGGTGTCAACCCCATCACCTCCCACAAGTGGGACTCTGCCAAGCACATTTCTTCCACTGAGCAGACCTCTTCTGGCGAGGAGCCCACTGCCATCAAGGAGGAGACTGTTTAAGCTTGACAATGTTGTCATTGCTGCGTGCAGCGTCACCCTTTTGGGTCAATTGATGGGTTGATTGTAATCGAATTACAGATTGTCCTGTCTGTCCAGCCTTTGGCCTTTTTGCCAAGAAAAAAGCCACCACATCCTCAACATCATCACCTACATTTATACCCCATTTCCATCTTTTTTCTCATGTTGCATTGCTTTCTTGTACTCCTTTTCTGGGACCACAGAAACGTTTGTCTACATTTTTTGGTAGATTCGACAACTACGGTTTTGACCCAGTTGAAGCCGACACATTCTTATCTTCTCTTCTCTCACGCTGGCTAGGCCCTGGCTTTGTCGGAGTGTCCCTTTTTTATCATGGCTTGTTTTGCCTGTTACCTCTTTTGTTCCTTAATAGATGTTAAAGTGTCGCGCCCAAATTGTCTGGATCTCTTTCGTTGTCTTTTGTCGGTTCTTTCATTTTCTTGTATAGTATCTCATTATTCAGCGCTATTTTTGCTTGTTCGGGGAATAGGTGCTGGTGGCTTAGGCTTCAAAAATAAAAAAAAACATATTAAAAATCATACTGTTTGTGTCTTGTGATGTGAAGTAAAAAAAGAGAAGAGTGATTCCGCTAGGCTGAGAAAGTCGAGTCCACGTGATGCTTGTTCATATATGTCGGGCATGGGAAGATGGGAAGTATCGTCATTTTGTGACTGTCATTGGCTGTATAATTGCCTATTGAAGAAACTCCGCTGGACTTACATGACACCCTGCTCCGGATAAATAGCAAAGTGTGTAGGGGTCTTAAGCGTGATGTGTGTGCGTGTCGGTCTTCTGTACTCCGGTGTTGAGAAAAGGATTATCACTTGGTACTGTATTGGTTCTTTGGGTTGGATTTGAGGGGGTCAAAACCTTTACGTATTGCTTTGCGCTTCGAGATATGCCGATGTAGTTTGGTTTACATAGAGTGACGGGGCGGGGTATAACAGTGTACAGACACATACTTCAAGTTAACTACAAAGATGAATTAGAAGAGAGTTGCGTGACGATCGATTAGGTATAATCTATGTTCATCTTCATGTGACGGGATATTGTTCGACAAAGTTGAAGTGTCCCCTCTTGATATATCTCTACTGCCCGACAGTGTTGCCTATTCAAGACACAATGGGCCATTTCATTACTGCATGTGGATACGTCAAAGTCTATTGCCAGGTGAACCAGAGAAGGTGTTTCAGTATAGATAAGTTGATCTATATCAGTATGTATGGATGCTTGTCAATCAATGGCCATGGTTCTCGGCATCTACGTGCATACATATGCATGCGTCTAAGCTATCAGTACTACCTACTTCAGAAACTCCGCGTGAATTAGAAAAGTACCCTATTCGGCATAAATAACTACTAAGTAGCATGATTCAAGACGAACGGGAGTGTGTTGAATACCCAACTGCTACCTCTTTTGATATCTTCATTGCCCGAGAATATTAACTACTATGGGCAGTGGCCGTGATTGCTAGAATCATCAGAGCAAGCGAAGAATTGTGAACTAAGTTGGGTTAGTTTCTATTGTCATTGGTTTTCACTTAACGGCATTGTATGTACATATCTATTATCGATAGTGGCATCCTTTTGCGGGGTTGAACCACTGCAAATGTGTTTGGATGTTGTACATATGTATTTGCAAGCAAAAGAACTTCCTTTCTGCCGACAACGTCCAAGTATGTGTGTGCATACATCACTCAAAGAAAACTAACAAAATCATTCATCTAGTATATAAATTATCGTGTACATAAGAATAAATACATACAAAAAGTACATATATACCACCCAAAAATCTACAACCGCATGGCAATTATTCCTCGGCTGTAACCCGACTTTCTAATCCTCGGTTACTCCGAACCCCACCTTTTCGCCGTGCCCGGTTATCGGGAAAAGTGGATTAGTTAATCGGCGACTATTTATAAGGGTTCGGGTGATTTTCAGCTCTAGAACCCTGTGTTGGCCCCGATCAAGGGTTACATACCTTTTCATGATATGTGAGGTACCATGGAAGGAGTCATGGTTTACCGTATATTGGAGATAGGCTATGGTGATCCGGTTGACATTGATAATATATTGTAGTAGAGTATTAGGTAAAGCTAGCTTGTATGATCATGATAGTAATGGATAGACCGAAGGCAGAAGGCCGACGGTTTTGTTTACCACCATATACCCTTGTATACCCTAATAATACTGGAAGGAACCGTACCTGCTATCCTCACATGATATTAGCGGGGCACATCGAAGTTGGACTTGTTGGAAAGTCTCCACGTGGAATGTAACAATGAGGGACATTAACAAATCAGCCCGTGGTGTGGGAAGATTTTTAGCACACTGATGAAAAAGGCGTCATCACAGTATAAGAAGTTTTCCTTCTGGTTGTCTATGCATGCGTGTGTAATGTCAACATTTGTTGTATGTACGTACACACATGTGCATAGAAAATGGCAGCTTCTGTAAGACGGAAGGAAGACGCCGAGGTCATATCGTCGTACAAAATGCACAACGACAAATGGCCATCAAGAACAATCGTAAAGGGTGGTGAGACTGCGTTCTGCAGCTTTGCCTAGAAACTAAACAGGAAGACTGAAGGATCCTCGCTCATCAGGCGGGAACTCGGGCACATTTAGGAGCGTGACAGCGGATTCTCTAATGTGGCATGGGCTTATGCATACATACACATGTAGCTAGTAAACATCGGAAGATATCCGTGTGATTGAAGAAATATCCGTCGCTGTGACTGACATTCTTTGTGTAGCCGTGAAGAATAGTGACGTTTGTCAGACTGACTAACAAGCGCGATGATTATCACGGATACATACATATATAACTTATCTAGGCCCTTCAAAACAAGGTGATTTTCACGATAATGATTTGCGCCAATAAAAAGGCTCAACTCATGCAGTGCAACGCTCCATCACATGTGGGCTGTGATGTATCATATTTACAGCTTCTGGTTCATATGTGAAATAAGACATTGATTCGAGCAGGATCATTAGTAAGGCGAGGTCACGAAATTATAAAGCTGTCGCTGTCTCGTGTAAAAAAAGCCGAGGATTCTAACTTTTGTAGTCCACGTTGTTGGTCTTTGTTCAATTTTCGTCACAAGCAATCACACTCTCAGCACAGAATCCATCCCGTCACGATGTCAGAAAACAATCAATCACCAGAACCGACAAGTCCATTGTCTGACGTGAACGAACTCGACATTGACAGCTCATCCGATCATGACTCCGCTCTTGATTCAGTAATCGACTCAACAACCTCTTTGTCGTCAAGCATTCAACGCTATCGTCTCGAAAATGGTCGGACATATCACGCTTACAAAGATGGTGTATATGCCTTTCCCAACGATGATCCCGAGCAAGACCGATTAAACATGCAGCATAATTTGATGCTGCTTACCCTCGAGAATAAACTATTTCTCTGTCCTGCTGGACAGGACAAGGAGGTTAAGAATGTGCTTGATGTGGGAACTGGTACCGGTGCATGGGCTATTGACTTTGCTGATGATTACCCGTCCGCAAATGTCACTGGTGTCGACCTCAGCCCTATGCAGCCGTCATATGTTCCACCGAATGTATCCTTCCAAATCGACGACATCGAATCAGAATGGACCTTCACCTCCCCATTTGACTTTATCCACTGCCGTTTCATGACAGCCGCCATCGCCAACTGGCCTCGCTTTTTTGAAAACGCATATGACAACCTTGAGCCTGGTGGTTGGTTAGAGGTCAGTGACGTTTGTCCATTGACCAGTGACGACGGAACACTCAACGAAAAGACGGCAGCGTATCGATGGATGGATATGATGACAGAGACGTGTCGGAAGATTGGAAGACCATGTGACAGTGCGTTTCTCTATAGAGAGCAGATGATTGCAGCGGGGTTCAAAAATGTACGACAGGTTAAACTCAAGTGGCCACAAAACCCATGGCCCAAGGATAAGAAGTATAAAGAGCTAGGTAAGTATTCATGATTACTTATCTGTAGTTTCCCAAAACTAACCACTCGTCACAGGCCTATGGACATTGGAAAACATGTCCGCGGGAGTCGAGGGATTCTCTCTCGGAGTGTTCACCCGCGTACTTGGTTGGACACTAGAAGAAGTCCAGGTGCTCGTGGCGCAAGTACGACAGGACTTTGCAGACCACCGAATTCACTCCTATTGGCCAATGTAAGTTGAAATCTTGAGTCTCACAAAGCGTATAATTAACCAAGAATTCCTGGTGTAGTTGGGTAACGTATGGTCAAAAGGTGTGATTTTATGTTACATCATGTTCATTTGAGAGCTCGTGCAACGACCAATAACATGTGGTTATCTTGTAAAAAGAGGAATCAACAAACCTCGATTGAGCCCAAAACAATCTAGGGTTCCAATTCTCAGTCTGAAAGTCCAAGTCGTAGGTAGTCAGTCACCAGCATCTCCTTGTTACTTACATTCAACATACACATGATCTCATGATGAAACCTTGACTATCACATCTATTTCCAATCTATTTCCAATACAATTCACATATTCTTCTGTTTCTTCTTTCCCAAAACAACCTCTCTACTCCACGGTCTCCCACAAAACCACCCACAATCATTTCTTCTCTTCTTCTTCTTCTTTTTCCCCTTTTTATCATCCTCACTTTCTTCACTACCACACCAAAGTTCAACTTCTACAAACGCCACCGGTGGACCACCTGGAACAGAAAACCAAGGGAGTAGATATGTCATCGTACTTCCACAACCCCTATTCATCTTCCCTTTCCGTTTCGAACTCCTTTTAGATCCATCATCGTCTTGTAGTTCTCGGAGAACAGCTTGGCGAGAATGATATTGTAGATTCTCACGGGCCCGAAGGAATGGGTCGGCTGAGTCAACAGGTTGAACAATAGAGACAGGTTCAGGACTAGGTTGTCCTAACAATGTTACATTGTCATCTTCATCTTCAGGTTCAACCTGCAACAACCCATGATCCAATCTCCCCCATTCCGGTCCACGCGGCAAAGGAACTTGCTGCGTTTGTCTCATTTCATCCTGTCTTTGCCAAGCCTGAGATGTCTCCCATTGTTGTTCTTGTGTCCAACTTTGAGCTCCACCCCAAGATTCAGTTCCAACCCAACTAGGCGTTGCACTCCACTGTTGACTTCCCTCAGGAGTAGCCACCTTCACATCCTGTCCGAGCCAAGATTTCTCTATTTTTTGAGTATCTTGATCACTCCGATGACTTCCAACGTCAACCCCCGAATCATCATCACAATCTGACCCTATGTCCGAAACCCGCCATTTGACCCGGTTGACCTGGATCTTTGGGGTACAGTTAACTCCCGTTTGCTTCATCATGTATTCAGGAACCGCACAATCGTCAGGTTCAGGGAGATAAGGAGGTGGAACTCCTGTCGTCCGATTATCTTGTGTTGGATATTGAATAGCCTGTCTCGGCGGTGATGAAGTTGGTTGATAGGGTTGAACAGGCGGCTGGTAATTCGTATGACCACGATGAGAAGGCGGTGGAAACGTTGGCGTGCCGTAGTGCGGATATCTAGGATCGGTTATGTAGAAGAAAGTTTCCACCTCAACCTCCTCGTCAGTTTCTGATGCCTCTTCAGACTGTCTAGTTCGTGCGGACGTATGAAGCACATATAAAACGATCCACAACACGCCAATAAACAAGGCAATAGAACCAAGAACAGACCCAAGAATAACACCGTCTTTTTCGTCGTTCCGTACACTTAACAATGGTCTTGAAGCAGAAGAGATAAGTTGTTTGAAGAAGAAAGGACATTTCCCAATCCGAATACTCGACAATGGAGACGTTTTATCAACTGACGATGAAAGGCCATGTATAACTGGCCATGTAAATGGTGCCATATTGGGATATCATGAAATGTTTTGGTTGGACTTTCTGATTTACTCTGATGTCTAGACAAAGCGCACTCCGTCTTTAAGACCAAATTGTTTTCGGTCACCTCCATCACACACAATCACCTAATCTGATAAGTCTTCCACTCAACCATCAAAATCCAAAACACCATGATGACAAACCCACAAACACCTCCGTATTCCCTATATCCGGCCGTCCAAAAGTCTTCGCAAACCGCCTCTAATCTCCTCCAAACTTTTCAAATCCCCAATAGTCCAATGTTCCTCCTCATGCTTCATCCCAAGAAACTTCCTCGTCAACTCTTGAATCTCTTGAATCTCCCGTATAACCTTCTGTGCCTCCGTCTTACGGCTCCCCCGCAAGTCCATGCATAATTGTCTTTCCCTTGTAGACCTCTCAAGACAATTTGAGACAAAAGAGGGTCCATTTCCAACATACAAAACCGTTTGTTCCATCTCATCGTCATCACGCTTGTCCTCCTTGACAAATTTGTCGTCCATACTGTCATGAACACTGCCATGATTGCCTTTGTCTACCGGATAACCCCGTCTATCAAACTCTCTCTGTGTAACTCCAACCGGTCTCAGTCTCAACGACGCAAACGACGCCGGTTCAATTTTCCTTTCAGTAACAGTGCTATTGAAGTTTCCCACCACCGTAGCTGTAGATTTCATGCGCGGTTTGCGTAGTGGTTTGATTGGTCTAGTAGATCGCCCGGGAAATCGGTAGTGTCGTGGGGTATATTGAGGCGGCTCGTCAAGATCAAGAGATGGTACTTTTTTAGAAAACATAGGCATAGTAGGAAGCTCAGGTGATGAAAAAACCGGAGGACTAGAAGGAGGACTAGGCGACGAAGCGAACAGCCTATTCGTCCCCGTAGCAGTGGATGATACCGACGAAGAAGAAGAGTGTGATGTAAAGTAATCCGCCATGATGATTTGTGATTCGTTATACAAAGAAAATAGTATCCAAAATTTTGAACTAGAAATCAATTTTCACATGTTCCATCTATGCCTAAATATTTCTTTATTTCGTCTCATATTTGTTTACTTCACACAACATTCCGTTGTCATGTTAACCGGATGGCTTGCATTCTTCACCACTTATAGAAAGAGCAAACGAAACAAAAGGGTTAGGGATATCTTGCAGTACTTCTAAGTTTATCACCTAAAAAGGAAACAACCTACAAAAACCCTGCTCATTCCAAACTAGCCGGCATCACCGACTAAGTTTTAGTATCAAGTCTAAAGTTAACCTGGACTAAAAATACACTTGGACGCCATTCCAACACAACCCCGTTTTCAGTAAAGGGATAGTCAACAAATGTTTGCCAAAAATTTCCAAAAAGAAACATACAACACCGGGTATTCGCACGTGGTCACCCACCGTACTACTAATCCAGCGCTCTGTGGCTTGACTATGGGGGAGCAGACGGGACCCCGTATTTTCCACAGGNTCCGCCATGATGATTTGTGATTCGTTATACAAAGAAAATAGTATCCAAAATTTTGAACTAGAAATCAATTTTCACATGCTCCATCTATGCCTAAATATTTCTCTATTTCGTCTCATATTTGTTTACTTGACACAACATTCCGTTGTCATGTTAACCGGATGGCTTGCATTCTTCAACACTTATGGAAGGAGCAAACGAAACAAAAGGGTTAGGGATATCTTGCAGTACTTCTAAGTTTATCACCTAAAAAGGAAACAACCTACAAAAACCCTGCTCATTCTAAACTAGCCGGCATCACCGGCTAAGTCTTAGTATCAAGTCTAGAGTTGACCTAGACTAAAAATACACTTGGACGCCATTCCAACACAACCCCGTTTTTAGTAAAGGGATAGTCAACAAATCACTGCCAAAAATTTCCAAAAAGAAACATACAACACCGGGTATTCGCACGTGGTCACCCACCGTACTACTAATCCAGCGCTCTGTGGCTTGACTATGGGGGAGCAGACGGGACCCCGTATTTTCCACAGGCTATGGTCGTATGTAGAGGTTTTTGGGGCAATCACGGCTTATATCGGAAAACCCCTCAAAGTAGATCAACCTTCTTCCTTAATACCCTCGGAATGGTACCTTCGAGGTTGGCGATGCCGTTTCCTTCGGACACGGGCTGGATTTTCCCCCAATTCGTTGTCGGTTGTATTAAACCACACACCACTCCCCTTTTCCCTTCTTTTTTCCAGGTTCTTGCCTCTCGTTAGGCCCAACCTGATCGATTGCCGCCAAGCTGGCTTCTCTTGATCCTCACAAGAGCTTTTTCTCTGNCCACAGGCTATGGTCGTATGTGGAGGTTTTTGGGGTAATCACAGCTTATATTGAACAAACCCTCAAAGTAGATCAGGTACACCATTTCGCTTGGTGACACCATCAAGTAAAACCATGGTACATTTCAAGCACGCACTCAACTCTCAACATACACACATATCTGAACAACACAAAACTCCAAACAAAAAACGCATATACAAATATACAACTATACAAACAAAAAAAGAGAAACAGTTCCCAACATCGCCTATTCAAACTTCAATCTTGTCTCTATAGTCCGTCAGTTNGGTAGACGTTAAAAAATACAACAACAACAACAACAACCCTCAAAGTAGATCAGGTACACCATTTCGCTTGGTGACACCATCAAGTAAAACCATGGTACACATCAAGCACGCACTCAACTCTCAACATACACACATATCTGAACAACACAAAAACTCCAAACAAAAAACGCATATACAAATATACAACTATACAAACAAAAAAAGAGAAACAGTTCCCAACATCGCCTATTCAAACTTCAATCTGGTCTCTATAGTCCGTCAGTTGGACTTTCCACTCTAAGGACTGGCCCAACCTCCGTTAACCTCAACCCATTGCGCAAGGCATGATCCTTCCTTGCCCTCGACATCAACAATGTCAGTGTCACACCGGCACCGGCATCCAACACCGTTCTCCTGTTCCGGATCCCAGTGCTCAAAGTAATCATCCTCTTCAATGCGCTTTCTCTCGTCCAGAGTAGTCTTCTCCAACCACTTCTCACGCGGGAGTTGGCGACCTGGAGAGTTAGCAGGGCAGTGCTGGATAGTGGTGTGGCGATAACCGATGTCACGGAAGTAGTGGACATCCTTGACGCCGAGAAGAGCACCGGCAGCCAGAGAGTGGATAGGCGCATCACCCCACTGTAAAAAAACAATTAGTAAACGACTCAACTACTGTCTGTATCAACTTTTCAACTTACTCTCTCCATCCAGAAACCACCACTGCGGTCCATCATATCAAAGAAGTCTTGGTACTCCTTGCTCCGGAACCAGCTCAAACGGGCAATTTCAAAGTTGGACCAGAAATGGCACATGTTGTAAGATTCTCCTTCCATCTCATCAGGCTCAATCTTGGGCAGAGCACCGCCGTCGCCGCGCAGAATCTCTTCGGGCATGGCCAGGTTGGGGGTAGTGGGTTGCTCTTCCTCAGTAGGCTTGGGGTTGAGGAACATTTCCCACAGACCCTGCGACTTGATGCCGTTGGAGCGCATGTAGGCCGAAGCATAACGGAAAAGATTAGGAACAGTCTCCTTCAGTTCCTTGACGGCGATAGTGAAACCATACGTCTTGTTGTGCTCAATCATTTTAAGGAAGGGATCGCTACACAGATAAAAGTTAGTAGTCAGTGGCTGTGATAATCTACAGGAGCGGTAAAAAAGCTTACTAAGTGATATCACAGAAATACTTGATATCAGGCTCCACACGCCAATACCACTCGTACTTCTGAAGCAACTTATGCTTGTAGAAGAAACCAGAATAGAAACGGCACATGCTGTGATAACTCTCCATACCACCGTACATGACAGCAGCATCACCCTGCTTAGCGATACCCTCCTTGGCAACATTTGGGTCGATCCAATCGGGGAAGCCCCACATATCGGGGCCGATGGTACCAAACTCAACCTTGGAGTCAGTGTACTTGCGAACCGTGTCCTTGAAGGTTTGGTTGAATTCGCCGTCGTTGAGGAAGGTGTAAGGATAGTTGTACCAGTGGTTGAAGTGGCGCTCAAACGACTTCATCGAATCAATGACGCCATCGAGTTCCTTGTTGCGCGCAAGAATGACAATGGTAGCGTTGGCACGAGGTTGGGTGGTATCGGGAATGGCGCAGCCATTGACAAAGACTTTGTCGTACTTTTCACTGATTTTACTATAGTGGGGGAACACATAAGGATTAGTATCACGATATACTCATGTGTACTCATGTACGCCAGAAACTCACCGAATGGGTGGTGGGCCGCCAGAAGCCAGCATGTTGCTCTGGTGGTCTCCACCGCCGGAAACGAGAATAACAAATAATAACACAATGGCCAAGGGGAAAACAATAACTACGCCCAGAGGCACACTGATGCTGCTGTTGCCCTTCAGACGCATAGGACGACTGAGGATGCTCAGACGCGAGGCCGGACGGCCCTTGGTGTTCCGCTTCTCGTCAGACGTCGGCAGGTGCGACTGTTCTGGTTGCGGCACCATGCGGGAAACTCGCCGAAAAAGATCCATCGTGAGGGTGTATGTGTATATGTATGTCTAGTGATTTCCGTATGTACGTTGTGGTGGGGTGTAGGCGTCTATCGTGACGTCGTATATAAAGCAGTGTCGGTTCGTATAATACTGTCGTAGGGTCGTGACTCGTGTGGTGAGTATCCGGTAGGACAAACACAGCGACCGATGGACAAGATAACCAGCAATATAACCGACAAAGTGTCTACCGAATTAGATGTCGCGCAAGCGGGGAAGTCGAAACACAAAAAAAGGGCTGACCAGGCTCTCTATATTTTTCCGCTTTTTTTCGCCTTGACTTGATCGTGGAATTGGAAGCGAAGAAGGGGAGCAAGGAAAAAATAGAGCTAACCAGCTAAAGAGGACAGACGAGCCACAACGCTTCTGGGCTTGGTTTTTTTGGACGGGCTAATTGGTGGCCCAGGCTGATATAGAAGCCTGATTTATTGTTACTCAAGGCCCAAGTAGGTTTAAAGGGGCAACTTGTGGCACACAAGAGAGACTATCTACAGGACTACACAATCGTTAGAATAACCTCAAATCACATGAAAAAGACATAGAAGTCACGCCAAATAACCGTGAACTCTGCGGCATATAAAGTGGCCGAGCAAACCCTGACTAAAAGTCACGATCGATGCACGTCAGTGGTTCTCGCTTCGACCTTGAGCTTGTTGGAGTGCAGAGCCTGCCAAGTCTGTGTTTAACCACGCGGGGAATCGTGTCCAGGACCCCGGAAGAGACTGATAAACAGAAAGAGTTGTATGTACTCACATGGTTCAGTTAGCATGCATGCGTCCATCCATCAATCGTCGAGTATTCAGATCTACCCAATCCGTGGCTTCAAATTCTTGTTGACCCCGCATACCGCGACCTCTTTCCTACGTTCACTGGGTACAAGGGCAATTACTCAATTTGGCAATCGATATCAGATGTCAGACAAATTTAGCTTTATCTGAGCAGGAACATTTACTAACATTGGTCGTTTCTTTCTTAAACTATTTCTGTGCAACTATCTTTCAGCCTCGCTTTCACAGCCTTGTTCATTACCATCCAATGTCAAAAAACAACTTTAAGAACCTTTCTTACACGGCTGAACTACCGCCCTTTCTTGCGCGACTTCGTGGACAGGCCGGCCCGAAAAATGATGACGGACCAGATCCGATTCTAGCAGCACGGAGACGACCTACGGGAAAGAAGAGAAGTGCCAGTGAGGAAGCTGAAGACGCGCCGTTGGTGGTGGATGAGGATGGAAATTTGGTTGAGACTACTGAGGTATCAGCAGATGGTGACGTGGCTACAGTAAAGGGAGATGAAAAGTCACCAGAGAAGGAGGACAGCGAAGATGTAGACAAGAAGCCGACTCAAGAAGTGGCGGCTATTGGCACGGGGAAGAAGAGGAGAGCAGCCAAAGTTATTGGCGATGATGAGACCGAGGACAAACCAACCGACTCCTCGACAAAATCTACCAACAACAAACCTTCCAAGCCGAAGAAGAAGGCCAAGAAGATCAAACTTAGCTTTGACGAAGAATGAAAACAACACTAACAGACATATCAAACGATACCTACCCTTCCGTCTTTCTGTCCCATATGTACATATGTATGTACATACCAATTTTTGAACAATCACACCCACACACAGTAAAAAGAACGTATTTTCAATATAAACATCATTCAAACCAAACAAATCAAGAGCAAAATGGAACAATAGTTATGATATGGTAACGAACAATGAAACTGCCGTTTCCTCGTCCGCTGCTGATGTTACCGCCACTTTACAGGTACTCGGGTCTGACGAAGTTGGCGAACGTGGTGTCAGCGGGAGCCTCAGGGCTGGGGTGGTGGTGGTGATCGTGGTGGGGGTCCTCAGCAGGGCCGACGTAGTCCATCTTGTAGACGGAGCCGCACTCGGGGCAGCGCTCGACGGGGCGCTCCTTGGTCATCTATTAATGAACCGGTTAGCATTTCATGCCTCAGGACGTAAACAGTCATGTATAAAACTTACGGTGAGCCAAAGGACGGGGTGGCCACCAGCAGGGAAACCAGTGCAACCAGCGTACTGCTCGGGACCAGCCGAGGAGACCATGATGGGCTCCTTGAGGGTACCCTTGCGGGAGGCATCAAGGGGAGCCATGTCGAAGGGCTCAACACCCTCCATCTTGGCGAGAATCTCGAGACGCTCGAGACCGGTGGCCTGCTCAAGATCAGTAGGAACGGTACCGGACTGACCACCGGGACCGAAGAGGTCATCGGCGGTGCGGACCTCTGATCGGACGAATGGATGGTTAGCGACAATACTTTGTGAACGGCCAATCGGTGCCATTGGTAGTCGAATATATATTCATCGGATGCGGCAAATCGAGAGGATTCTCGTGAAGGTACATACCGCTGAACTTCTTGTAGGCAACGGGGGCAGCGGGCTTGGCCTCCTCGGCTATCAAACAAACACTGTTAGTCAGAGCCACTCGATTCACAGTGAGGGCAGCAGACACCGACGACAGCAGATGATTCGGATCCCCAGTTACACAACCACAACACCAGTAACCTCAATTATCGCAATCCATCCTCCTTCCAGTCTCATCGGTATTCCGGGTTCCTTTCCACGTCCATATGGAATTCTCTCGGCAAACATCCGGGGTATCGGATCAGGTCAATTGAGTACCGGGGAGTCGCTGACATCATCTGCTTATCGGTCGGGCTTCGAGCTAGATATTGGGGATCTCCATACAGCGGGCCATGGAGGTGGCAAACGAGCGGCGCACAGCGGGGGTGGCCTGGACGGCGGCGCGGCGGGCGACCTGGACGACAGATCTCTTCGCAAGCATTGTGACGGTTATTTGGTTGGTGATATATAAAAAGATTTAAGATAAGAAAACACGAGTAGGGTCAACGTTAAAGAAACGGATCCAAAAACCGGGCTTTGTCTTTTGTTTTAACGAAGTGGATCCAGGGAGCTCTTCGGGATTGGTCTATTAGACTTGGTGGTGTGACGCGGGCGATTTTCAATTCCGGAACGGCTAAACGTTTTACTGGGTTTACTGGCCTTGAACCTTTGCTATTTTTCTCGTCACGTGATGCTACGGGTCAGGGATTTCGAAGGGCGGATTTTTGCGCAGAAGTGGCAGGGACTGACGGCAGGTGGCAGCGGCTACTACAGGGCGTTTGGCGGGGTAGTGGGTTTTAGGTGGGACCTGATTGGACAATGGGTTAGATGTTGTATTCCCATGCCTCCAGATTGGATCGAGGTGATACGAATACGTCAGTTCGGATACACATTATATGTAGATGTAGTTATAGTTGTATCTAGATACATGTACATATATGTATATACACCGTGGATAGAGTGTGCATGTGCATACATCATACATGCTTAACTTATCTTCTTTATGCAAGTTAATCTCCCAACAAGTCATCCAATCAAGGGAACCCTAAATTAACCCTCCACGTGTCAATTGGTCGGCGACCTGTCTATCCGTGTCTCTTTCCTAAATAGGTTTAGATCAAGCCACTCACGTGAGTGGCGTTTTCCGAGCACGACGTCGGCTCAACGTCAAGCCGTATAATACAGGACCGGCGAGCAACACCCGTCATCACGATATCAGAGTCAGAAACCATTATACCTAGTTCAAAAGTTTCGAACAGAAACCGGGCGATGTTGAATGAATATAAAAATGTGGACATTGTCCACGTAATTGAGCATATTGTAGAATAGAACATGCATCGCACTCCTATCACTTATACCTACAATGTCTAAATCTATTGCCTTCTTCGGTGCTTCTACTGGCTGCGGTCTTTCGGCTCTTCGTTCTTCTGTTGGTGCTGGGTATCAATGTCAGGTCCTTCTCCGTACCCCCCAAAAGCTACAATCTCACTTTCCTTCTCCCCCTTCCAATTTGGCCGTAGTCTCGGGAAATGCTCATGACCTGGCCACTGTCAAAAAATCTATTACCCTTTCTTCTTCCACTTTCGTCGACGTCGTTGTCTTTTCTATTGGTGGAGTCTTCAACTTTTCGAGCTTCTCACTTGACGATCCTCACGTCTGTGAAACTGGTATCAAGGTTCTGCTTCAAGCCATAGCGGATCTGAGATCTTCTGGATTCTCTGGAATCCCTCGTATCATTGCTCTCTCGTCTACGGGTATCTCTAAAACAGGAAGAGATGTTCCCTTATGGACAAGGCCTTTACTTGGTCTTCTTCTAAAGGCCCCTCATGCTGATAAGCAGGCCATGGAGACTGCCATTGTGGCTAGTAACGAGTCCTGGACAGTGGTACGTCCTAGCATTCTAACAGACGGTAAGACCAACAAGGCCATTCGTGTTGGTGTAGAGAATCCGACAACGGGTTGGGAGCACACGGAAGTGGGTTACTCTATCTCACGCGAAGATGTTGGCAAATGGATCTTTACCGAGATAATTGAAGCTGGCAAATATGAGGGAAGGCTGGTTTCTATCACGTGGTAGGTCGTCTCAGATTTGAGCATAGTCAAGTAGGGACCAAGATCGTTATGGTTAATTTCTGGTATATATGAAACAATAATAGTACAAAGTCTGGCATAATGGCCCATCCCCTAAAACAACCTATCATCTTTCTCGACCTTCGCCTTACCAGCAGACACCTTCTTTTGTTTCTTGGGCGCCGCAGTCTTGGGTACACCAAAGAACAACGATGGACTCTCTCCCTCCTTCAACATGTGACTCAAGTATCCTCTATGCGCAGGATCTCTGTAGTACTCGACGTCCCATCTATGAGTCGGATCTGGTAGACGCTTCAACCATGGCCGTCTCTTGGCATCCTCTAGAGCAGCCTCAACATGTTCTGGGCCAACCGACAAAGGCTTATCTGAAATTTCACTCTTTCCCTTGATAAGGTTGCGTATAGAGTCTCTGGTGAAGTAGCGGGTGGTGACCTTGCCGCCGGCGGCCTCAATGGCCTCAATGGCCTGGGAAGAGGCACGAGAGACAATGACGGTGATTGGGGTACGGAAGGCCTCCTTGTTACGGGCAAGAAGCTTGATGCCGTCCTTAATAGAGCCAACAAGACCGGATTCAATCAGTTCCTTTGGGGTGATAATTTTGGAAGGGTCGATGCGGCCGGTGTCGATCCAGTGCTGGAGAGCGTCAAGGTTTACGATAGATAATCGCTCGGCACGCCTAGTAGGTGATACATTAGCCATTGGCCTTTAGTAATGACTTTAATCAAAACTCACTTGTTGTCGAAACCCTTGGTACCACGGCTGATAATCAAAGGAGTCTGACCACCCTGGAACCAAGACTTAACCTTTCCGTGAACCTTTTGACCATTCATACCACGACCGGACGTCCGACCGTGACCAGACGACGGACCACGACCAACACGCTTCAAGTTATGCGAAGAACCGGGGGCACCACGAAGGGAGGCGAGAATCGAGGCATTGCGGGTGGCTCCAAGAGTCATGGCAGCCATGAGGTTGCAGAGTGGCGTGGCAGCCGCGGGGGCGCTAAACGGAGTAACCCGCGCGAGAGGGGCGAGCCGGGGTGTCATTTTCGATTAGGGAGATGGCTGTCGAAGGTCGGTCAAAAGGTTCCGACAGGTCGGCGGACAAGGCGGCTCTTTGCTGGTCGTGAATCTCGGGCAAAAATTGGGGACCCACTTTGGAAGGAAAGTCGTTCTGGCGGTTGTTTAAACGCGATAAGCGCAATGTATTAGGGTTGTATTGAGGGTATTACTTATGCACATGTGTGCAAATAGAATCAATTGTTAGAGGGTTTATGATGTCATTACAGTTGGGACGTAAACATCGGAACTCACATGCGCAACAATTTTGATCATAATAGACATGGTCGCTTTCTGTTTTACCATATTTCTGCCTCCAAGCCACTGTCTGACGAGTCAAGAACAGCAAATGATGACGGCGACAAAATCCATCTTGGCAATGAGCTCCGAGAGGCAATGTTAAAGGCAATTTCAGATAGCAAGACTTACAAGTAAACTGCTACAAACTTGACAGTGATCTCAGGTATTACATCCAGAAAACTCAAATATTTAACGCCGACCACCGAAACGACTGTGACGTAACTGCGCCAACAATTTGTCTGATTCCTTAGCTTAATCGCCTTCCTTAGCTTATATAGCCTGGGCGACCAAAGCGATTTGCCAGGGAGTCTTTGGGGGTCTCTTTTGGCTTTACTTTCCTTCTTGGCTTGGACCTTATTCCGCTCGTCGCTCATTCTGTCGCAAACGTCGATTCCATTCGGGGGTTGCAACATAAACAATCTAGCAGTCAAGAATACAATTCGCAGTTCGACTTTTCATTATCTTTTCTATAGATCCCTTGTCCAAATCACACCATGTCGCTCTTTGGCGAATCTCCACCCTCACATGCGGCCGACAAATCCCGCGGTGGCCTCTTTGATGATACGAATCCCCCGCGCTCCTCCTCAACCGGCCTCTTCGACAACGATGACGGCTCTTCAGACGACCACTCGGACCAAGCTTCCGACAGCAACTCGCTTTTCGCCTCTCCTCGCAGTTCTAAAAAGGGTCATTTCCGGAGCAAGTCCCGCGCCGAGACGATCCGGTCGATGCTTGCTTCATCTCTGGCCGACCTCCCGGAGGAATACGGAGAGTTCTGGACAGCCGCACTACAGGAGGAAGCAAAACGCGAAGGTGGCGACGTGACTATGATTTCGGAGGAGCTGGTCGACCAGGCGTTGGATGACGCCATGATAAAGGGCCCCGACCGCGAAGCTATCCGCGAAATTGTGATACCGTACAACGGCGATGGGCTCGTAGGTCGTGGCGAATTCAGTCTGTTACTGGCATTGATTGGTCTAATTCAAGACGAAGATGAGCCGACGCTAGATGCTGTGAACCGGCGACGACGCAGTAAGTTTTGTTCCTTTTCATTACGTTTTATTTGGAGAAGGAGTGTGAAGGTTCGCTTGAGGCAGGCCTGCATGATGCAAGTGCATGGCGGATTTGGATAGCCCAGCTATCAAGTGTTCCTATGTACCTTCTCGCTCGCTGTTATCATGCAGTGTGACGACTGTAGGTTTACATTGAAAAGTACAAGAAAGGAAGCCACTAAAGTCTTTGATTGGCCTCTGACTTTTTGCATTGATTTTGATTTTTGTTCCTTTTGTGTTTGGGGCTCCGTTTTCACATGTGCTCCCTTTGAATCCGTCAATCCCCGCCCCTGTCTGGCGACACTCGGACAAATCTGCAGGCTGTTTTTGTTGTTGTTGATTATCGCACTTTTTTTTTTCTTTTTGCGGTTTTGTTTTCTTATCTGCGCAAACTAGCAGTCAGCAATTCTAACGTTTACCACCCACCTTCGGCAGATCTTCCGATTCCGCGCTTTCTCGACCCTATCCTTAAAAACTCCCGCGACGAGCTTGCCGCCAAGCCGCCGCAAAACACAGTCACCACGGCAGCCTCTCAGATTCAGTCGGACGCCAGCAGTCGCTCCGCCGCTTCAGATTCCGATCGGGACTCTGTGAGCGACGCTGGCGACCGCTCTGGTGTCCGTCCTTTACTCTATCCTGGAACAGAGTCGCATACTCACTCCCACGTTGAATCCGACGACGATCACTCAAACGCCGATAACAGTGAAGATAACGAAGACGAGGACGATATCATTGCCAACACGCAGTCCATCTCCTCGCCTCAGATTGCCTATCCGGAGACCGACGATCCTTGGGGCTCTCCTGAGGTTCACAAGGGTCACGATCACGTGCAGTCTGTAGCCGGTCTGATGGAGTCGTCGCATCACTCCTCTGGTACTATGTCGCCTGATGCTGTTCTTGTCAGTCACAGCGCTTCGCCAGTCAATGTGCCAGTCATGACTCCTCCTACCGATCCGCCTAGCACCACTTCCAATGCTGCTGGAAGTTCATATCAGCCTGCGTCACCTCGCTCGACTAATGCCATTCGCCATGGCTCCATTGGCAACCCAGTATCAGCAGCTCCGTGGTCTTACTACGATAACGGTGGTTTCGGGGAGCCCGTGAACCCCTTTGGCGGTCCTTCTCCTACCTTCCGCAATCCTTCCGCTGGCATAGATGGTTTGGGTGGTGCTAGCAACGGCGGTGGTCTTCCTACAAGCTCGACTAGGCCTCGGGCGCCTGAAGAGACGGTATTGGTGACTCTGCTGCCCGAAAAGGAGGGAATGTTCCTGTTTCAACACCATAACTACGAAGTGACTTCGTCGCGTCGTGGTAGCAAGGTTATTCGCCGCTACAGCGACTTTGTTTGGCTTTTGGATTGCCTTCATAAGCGTTACCCATTCCGTGCTCTTCCCATGCTTCCACCAAAGCGGGTCGCATGTAAGTTTCTCTCTCCTCTCTATTTATGTTTATATCTAACAATGTGTAGTGAACGGAAACCACTTGTCTAATGATGGGGCGTTCATAGAAAAGCGCCGACGTGGTCTAGCTCGTTTCCTCAATGCTGTTGTGCGCCACCCCGTTTTCGCTGCTGAACAGCTTGTCATTATGTTTTTGACTGTGCCTACGGAACTGTCGGTTTGGCGCAAACAAGCTACCATCAGTGTCCAAGATGAATTTGCTGGTCGTGCTTTGGCACCTGGTCTGGAAGACTCGCTTCCAGCTGGCCCATTGGAGGACCTCTTTTCTCGGAACCGGTCTGGTATCCGTCGGTCAGCGGATCTCTACATTGGTGTGTGCAACATCATGGACCGCCTTGTTAAGCGCACTGAGGGTGTGGCGGCTGATCATGCGCGCATTGCTCTGTCGTTGATATCACTCACGGAGAGTAATGGTGACGTTTACGCTACAGATCCTAGCGATGTTCCTGCTCTCAACACTGGTCTTCAAAATATGAGCCGTCATCTTCGTACAGCTCAGAGTCTTTTGGAGGATGAGAGCCGGGCTTGGGAGTCTGGGGTTTTGGAGGACCTCAAGCGACAACGTGATGCCCTTGTTGCTTTAAGGGATATGTTTGAGCGCCGGGATGTTTTGGACCGTGACAATATCCCGACACTTGAGAAGCGGATCGCCACCAACGAGCAGAAGATTGCTACGCTGAGATCCAAGCCAGCAGCCATGGTCAAGGCTGGTGAGATTGAGAAGCTATGTGAGAGTGTCGGTATCGACAAGGCTGAAATCATCAGACAACGTAACCGTCGCATCTTTGTGCGTGAGTGTCTACGTGATGAACTCAAGTATGCCATGAGCAGTGTGGGTATGGTGACTCGCTGGTGCCAGGAGTGGGCGCAAGAGCGTGTCAAGTATGCTGAGATGATGGCTGATAACTGGCGCAGCTTGATTGATGGGCTGGAGATTATGCCAGTAGGCGAGTAAACGGCAGGTAGCCGTAAAGATAGGGTTATTTGTGCAGTGGATGCTTTTGTGTCAGTCACTGGTTTTGGTTTTTTCTTTTGCTCTTGATTTTCGTTTATTCCCTTTATAGTTTGCGGATGTTTTCATTGTTATCATTTTATGTTTTGCGTTTTGTTGTAGTTGATCATAATGACAATGTTTTTGTTACTCTTCAAATGTTTGGAATATGTATGTATATATTGTATTTGGTCATTAATCATGAATCATTAATGAGTGTCTGTTGATGATCAGGTTCACTCATCATGTCTATCTGGGGGTTATAGGATGCCCCAGGCTATCCAACCCAAGTCTATAAGTTTGTTTGTTTTTTGTAACGTATGATGACTATCAAGTCATAATGCAACAAAGTGAGATGACTTTCATCCCCTCTGTGTATAAATGTATAAGCATGTGACTTAGAAAAAGCCATAATCGTCAGGATCAAGTGAACCAGCCTCATCATGTTCACCAACAGGAGCAAAGATTGGCTCCTGTTCCTCGGGGTCATCTAGGTACTTGGCCGAGATGAAGGCACCTTCCTCGTCTGAGTCCTCCTCGTCTAAGGTATCCTTATCTAAGGTCCCCTCGTATATATATCCATCAACCTGTCTAGCCGGCGTCTCAATGGCCGGTCTCCTAACTACGGGCGGCACGGTAACTGCCGGGGTATACACAGGCGGCGCAATGGCAACCATAGTAGACATAGTCTGTGGCATGAGAACCCTTGGAACTCCGGCTTGAAGTCTTAGACATTTTCTTCTCAGGCTATTCATGTGGGTTAAACGTAAAAGGAAGTTCCGGGGAGCTCGTGGTGAGCGGACTGGTATGGCTGGACGACGAGTTGATGCTGGAGCAATGTAGCTTGGAATGGTAGCTGTAGGCTGGGTTGGTGTGATGGCAGCTCCGGCAGTTTCTGGTGATAATGGTGACTTTGGAGTGCGATGAGCGTGACGAGGACGCTTTGAACGTGGTGGTGCTGGCGGTGGAATGACATGCTTTGGCGTTGGTGGTGTTTGTTTAGTGTCAAATGAAGTTGGAAGTGAAGTAGTAATGGGCTTAAGACGGAAAGTAAGAGATGGCTTTTTGGGTAAAGTGGCAAACAACGGAGGATTTGGATGAAGAATCGGAATAGAATTCCTTGGGGTAAGTTGACGACGTTTCCTGGTAGGCGGAGAAGGAGACTGAGAAACTCTCCGACTAACAGATGAAGAAGCAGGAATCGTGATGGAAGCTGCAGCGACAGAGACGACAGAAAGAGCAGATGGAGGAAGAGTGACGTCAATGTCGCGGAGAGTTGGAAAGTGTGCTGTATGGACCATGGGGAGCTGTTGAATAGGAACGGCCATCTTGTCCAAAAGAAGGGTGGAGAACAGTCTCGATAGACGGGGCTGTTATGTTTATATGTATGTAGATGTAGATATATGCCAGACCTCTCTCTTGTGGCAAATGTCAAACTGGTAATTGGAGATTCTGCGGGCTTAAAACAAAAAAGAAAAGGGCTGGATGGGGCAAGGGACAGCTTCACATGATCTGGAGAAACAACATGGAACAAACAACAGGAATTAACCACGACCACGGCGGCGGTACTGTAGGGACGTGGCGCATGGTTTCTAGATATACTAGTAACTTTGGCAGGATTGGGGTTTATGATTGTCGTTGTGCACGGAGGTCCCAAGCCTCTGGGTGTGTTCCTGGAATGGCGTCGAGTGAGCTAGGGGGTGGCAAGTTTAGACAGTAAAAGAGGGGCGTGTGTGTTGTAACAAGTCAAGTGATTTTGAGTCGTGTGAGTCGTTGGACTGTCTAGTTTGGACTGTATAGTGAATACTGACTGTCTACTGAATATAGATCCAAGGCATGTGGTGGCGTTGTTTGACAACAAGGGACAAGTAAACCTTTCTGGCTATATCTCGGTATGTATGTATGTACATACATACATACCAAAGCTACCTCGTCTCGCCCTCGCCATTACTCCTTCACCAAAGAAAGAAAATATAGAAGAAATCATGAGGCCCGGAGATTGATGGGGGGGTGGGGCATGTCTATTCTTCAGCACAGATCACNGCATGTGGTGGCGTTGTTTGACAACAAGGGACAAGTAGACCTTTCTGGCTATATCTCGGTATGTATGTATGTACATACATACCTACATACCAAAGCTACCTCGTCTCGCCCTCGCCATTACTCCTTCACCAAAGAAAGAAAATATAGAAGAAATCATGAGGCCCGGAGATTGATGGGGGGGTGGGGCATGTCTATTCTTCAGCACAGATCACACATTCACACCCCCGACAGTGCCAACTGCCATCCCACAGCCCGCCGTCGTGGAAAACCCGACCGAAAGGGACGAACAAAGCCTCAGCCAGCTTCTTCAGCCAGTCAAAAGCCATCAAGTCCGTCAAACACCCCGTCTTTACTTGTTAGAAAAAAAGACCAAAAGAAGAAAGCACATGACTTGGACGTTGCAAATCTCTGTGCTTCCTTCCATTGCAGTAAGATGCGAAACTCGCCACAGGTCAGGCCCCAATATAGTAAGGGCCGCGAGAGTGGTGCACAACGCCACTCTCGCTCTTTCCATTGTCCGAGAAAGAGGTGCATATGTTTGTGTGTATGCAGACGCCACACGTNAAAAAAGACCAAAAGAAGAAAGCACATGACTTTGACGTTGCAAATCTCTGTGCTTCCTTCCATTGCTGTAAGATGCGAAACTCGCCACAGGTCAGGCCCCAATATAGTAAGGGCCGCGAGAGTGGTGCACAACGCCACTCTCGCTCTTTCCATTGTCCGAGAAAGAGGTGCATATGTTTGTGTGTATGCAGACGCCACACGTCGCACAACATATTAGAATACGCAGGTTATGCTACCATTGACCGGCAGATCAGGGCAGATGGAACGAGACAATATTGGGGACAGCAGAATGGAGAAGACGACAAAAACACGCAACGACTCATTAAACAAGCCCATAAAAGTTCGCCGACCCGGGGACCTGGGAAAACGTGTACACTAAACAATGGACAAACAGAACCCTAACGAAAGTAGTTAGTCTATAAGCCTATTAGACAGAGAAGGACCGTGACATACAAGGATACTATTGGTAAAATGAGCATCAGCAAAGGCAAAAGAGGAAAAGTGCAGTTTGAACAAAGGATCCTTGATGGCAGGGGTATCTAATGTTGTTTCCGAACTTGGTACGTAGGATTTCTACTATGATTTCGGGAAGAACAGGAACGAACGAACGAACATAAAGTGTGCTGTAGAAAGTGTTGACGACGACGGGATGACCTTTTGGCAGGTGCAGATCAACCGAGGCCATGGTTATTATGCAAGCCATTAAGGTAAATTTATGTCTGGGTTAGGTGAAGAAAGTATGTCAACGGTTACAACGTG
>JSUI01006335.1:0-40853 GCA_000833645.1 Huntiella omanensis
GGTTCTGTTGGTCGGACGAGTTCTCATTGTTGGTATATCTCACTTGCAAGTGGCTACTAAATGGAGAGAAGAGCTTCTTATAGTCTAACACATTAGTCTATACCGAGACACGTGATGCGGCTCCCCTGTGGTAGATAGATAACAAGACGTTGCATGTAACGAACAGAGCATTTATAAGTATGATTAACCGGTTGCCCTCAAGATGTAGAAGATACCCTACTCAAACAAAATTCCCACTGGTCGAGCAAAAGCACACTTGTCGTACCGGAGATCTCACCAGTGAAACCCGTGCTCCAAGGGGACATACAAATACACACATACACAATTCATAAATACCAACGCACAAAAGTACACATCATCCAGAAGAATCAGTATTCACATCTAAACCAAGGCCATACTCATCGAAACTTCCGTCCAACGAAACCTATTTTTCATCCCATCATCAAATCCGTGGCATACAGATAATCAAAAGTCAACCTAGTTCCGACCCGATCTCTTTGCCGACTCATGAACCCAATCGTTCAACCCCGCACGATTCCGCGCAATCTCAATCGCGTAAAACTGCATCCGAGGAACAAAGATAGTCGTATGCTGGCCGTAATCCGTAGTAGGCGAAGTCCGCATGATAGTACCAAAGTTATAATCATCAATAGTCTTCTCATACTTCATCATGAAGTTTCTCCAGCGCTCTTTACCCTCCTTGCTCTTCATCTTGTCCTCATCAATGGGCTCCGCAGGGTTGAACTCGGGGAAGGCCTCGGCAAGATGAGCCATGATTTCGTCGTCGATCTTGGTGAGACGGATGGTAGACCCAGGAACAGAGGAGATAATCTTCCAGTAAACCTCCATGTGCTGAACAGCCTTGACAGCGAACTGCTTTTCAATCTATACAGAGAGACCGGTTAGACACGGAACATCACAAGCGATCGCTACTACAAGTAACCTACATCCTCAAGGTTATCAGGGTTCTCAGCATCGAAAGTCTTAGGGGCCGGAATGGCCGAGGAGTCTGGGATATCAGCCATTTTGAATGTGTGTTGTATGGTTATGACAAAGTTCAAACTTCAATCTGTTGCAAACAATCGAAGAATCGCCACTTATATTTTAACGACGTCAGTCATCCGCGGGGCAAATTTCTGACATGGCGGGGTGTTTGTCAGCTGTTATGCAAGCTCTTACACAGCTTTGACAGCTGGCAGGAGCGTCTCGCAGATTCTAGATTCACTTTGCTCAGAATGAGTAATAGGGTTATTGGAGGTGGGAGACCCTATTGATGGCGATGTCCAATTCTTTGTAAGAAAACAGCTTCTCCTTGCAGTTGCAACGTCCATGATTCTCGCAACTAGTTAAACACCATTATTCACCAATGCCTAGGAACGCATATGCAGGACTTTTCCCCTTGTTATCTCACCATGATACATAATCTTCTTTGACATTTCTCTTTTCGGATCCGAGATGTCACCTGTCCATTTGATAGAACACACAATTTGAAGAACAATGCCAACGGTGAGAATTGTCTTCTTCATTCAAAGAAATATTGGAGAACCCTCGACATATAAAATGTAGCATGGCCCGTAGATATCATCGAACGTGTTCTTCACTTCACCAAGATACCGCACATAGTTTCGCATTATACAATATGTCTATTTCATTTCTTCATTTCGGCAGCTCTTATGGGTACACTGACCCTCGTCACAACTCATGTGTTCCTATTATTTCAAACGACGAATCTGGATCCTGGGTAGCAGGAGTCCCGTTGCTTCGTAACCACCGCATGCGATGATATTGTATGTAGAAATGACAATATGTACATACTCCCTTAGTCATGTTGCTAACATCTCACTGGAGGTATCTCATCTTCAACACCCATTAGACAAGTTCACTTAATACATTGAAGTTGATATACAAACAAAACTTGACATCGTGCATCTATATAAGCTGCTCTAAGTCACTGTCTCCCATCAATCGGCCTTCATAGCTCAGTTGGCAGAGCGCGACACTAGTAATGTCGAGGTCAGCGGTTCAAATCCGCTTGAAGGCACTTCCTTTTTCCGGGTACCTTTTTTTGTGCCCAATGTTGAAACTATTTGTTTTGTTTCACACGTACTTGATGACATCTAGCCCCAAAGTCCGCGGCTGTTGTGTAGTATTTCATTCTTTTAACAATCGTTGATCCCGGTACTCCTGTATATCAAAAGATGAACCTCAGCCAAACATATTAGATCCCAAACTCATATTCCTTCAACCCCCCGCGGTCCGAAACGACCAGCACATTCTACCACACAGATGTAACCACTTAGACTGGGTTGCCCTTGGGGAAGGCCATTCCTGGAACTGTCATGGTCTCTCCCTGTCTCGGCTGTGTCACCGCCAACCCATCTATTCTCTCATTGGACAAGATCACAGCTTGTCTCATCGGGCCAGCATCAGAACCAGACGTCCCGGATACCAAGGAAGGAGTATATATCCTCTGTACTTGGCCATGGTAGTACCAAGAGTGCCGTGGCTCTGAAGAATAGCCACCGGGAAAGCAGCAACCACAGCCTGAACAGCAATTGCCATCTCCCACATGTTTAGCCACTATCCATGCCGCAAGAAGCAGAGCCAAGAGGCCGACGCAAACGCCAAAAACGATCCCACTAAGCTCACCACTAGACATGGAATCATCATCGTCGCTCTCACTATCAGCTCCGTTTGTAGGGCTTACTGGTCCAGGTTGTGTCGGAGCATTCGGATCTTGCGTTACTGTGGGATCACTTCCAATAACAACTGCGGTTCCCTCGATTGTTCTTGTCACGAACGAGGTGGAAGTCTTCGGAATCGGAGATGGACGGAACGTAACATCGGTACTGGCTGGATCAGAATCGGTCGCTGTCGGAAGCTCGAGGTAGGTCGTAGTTGGGGTACCCGGCGGATAGTGTTCATATGCTGTTTAACAGAGGAAATGTCGCATTAGCATATGTTGTAGATAGTAGAACATTAGTACTAACCTCCGGTGATGGCAGGAATATCGGTGCTTTTCCACCGAATTTCGAAAGCAGGTGCGGTGAAAACCTGGTTAGGTTCACCAAAGAAGAAGGCCAAGTTCTGGTTCATATCCTTGAAGCATGTCCAGCCCCTACGACACTGACTGTTAGAAATGTTATTTTCATCAAATTCCTTCAGTCGTTGACTTACCATGGTACACAAAGGCCCATGGTCTCTTGAGGCCGCAAGGGGACCACCTTCCCCCCCACATGAGTTGTCTGCACGCAATCTGTAGTGTACCCTCGGGGGCAGACACCAGGCGAATAGAAACCACCGTTTGCCCAGACAGATGACATGTCAGGGGCCAGACATGAGGCCTCTGTCATTAGACTTTCGTATATAACGGCACCACATGGAGGCGTGAAGATTGTAGTCAGTGGCGTGATCAGTGCCGTCAAAGCTGCTGTCTTGGTAGTTGGTTGCGCCATAGCAGTCGTAGCCATGGCTTCAGGGCTAGCGGCGACGACCATGCCAATGAAGGCAGAGAGAAAATACAGAACGATTCGAACCATGGTAGCGTTTCGAACAGATCGGTTAAACATCACTAGTAGTGGCTAAATCGTCAGAAACTAATTGTGTGATGAACGAGAGAGAAGGTCCACGACATCAACTTACTGTGTCGTATGGGACAATTGGACCAGCACACTAAACAGGATTCCCGTGCCGACACTCGTGCAACGTCAAGATAGTTGTGTCGCCGAACAGAGCAAAGTTTGATCAGATTGCTTAAGTGCCGCGTATAGCGGTTGCATGTAATGAAGAGAAGTGGGTTCTAGACTCAAAGTTTGCCTAAACAGAAATGGAAAGTTGACGAAAGCGAAGATGACGGATGAACAGATGGGATCAGATGGTGAAAGTATTACAGCAGAAGAAATGGAGATAACGGCACATAAACAAAATTTGGGTTGAATCAAAGATCGCGAGTTTCCAGTGATGATTGAAAACAGGTTTAGGTTTTTGTGGAAGTAGAGGAGAACCTAACTCTTCATACAAATACAATGGTGGGGTACCATCACAGACGGAAGGAACCGACGGAGTCTACAGCTTTCACATACATAAGGAAGGAACGACATTGGAATTATTCCATCACGGCTGGGTAAAGAAGGCACTCGCCCGTTGTCGGGTGCGGGCCCACACAGGATGTAAACATCTCGAACCGGAAGGAACGCCGGAGTTTGAGTTGGTTATTCAGGGTGGCAGAACGGAATACCTAGTATGAAGTTAATGGGAGATGCTAACTGACGACTTGATTTGTGTGTGTATATACATCGAAACTTGATATTCATCGTTCAATATCGACAGTATAACTCTATCATAAGTTGTCTTCCATTTTGTGATACAAAGATTCTCATTTTACACCTGATCGACTGCCTGGGAACTATGAACACACGCTGATGTTTAGAGATTTACCCATGGCTATATATGATTCCCGGCACCAAGTTCACACAAGAACCATTATCAGTCATAGGAATCATATAAAACACACTTGCCGTTGTCATGCATCCTGACAGATAAGTTAGTACAACGTCAAAGGATCACGCGTTCCTGAACACTATTAGGGTCCTGATTACTAACCCTTTCCCATGACGTCGCCAAACTGTTCGCGGGAGACAGACGGATCGAACAGCTGGTCTGGGTTTAGCGAGGAGGTCCGTGTACAAATTGTTCTGCGGAGAGATCCAGAAGACACTCAAAATAGACTTTAGAGGAGGGGTTCCAAAAGAAAGAGACATGGCATGCAAAGTCCTTTGACATTTTGACCGGCGAAGCTTGGTACTGCGACGCCCGGTTATTATATTCACCTGTTGGCTAGTTATGCTACTTAGGCCATGGCGCCTTGTACCGCGATATGCAAGCCGTGATATGCAAGCCACTGATCCACCCAGTCGGTGGATAATACTAGTCCACATAATTGGCGATTCCAACTGGACTGCAGGGCAAACGGGTCATGCTGCACAACAGCTAACTACACTGAAGCCCCATTGATTGATTGTTAATGGTAGTGGTTTTGGTGGCGGCGACTGTGATCAGGGGTGGAGAAGTGCTTTAGTGGCTTTGGTGAGGCGACTGTGCAGCTCGTATTCCGGCGGAGGATGATATACTCAACGGTGAAGACGATTTAGAGAAGACAGGAAGAGGATCGGGAAAGCCAATACATTGTGTGAATCCATACGAGCTGTGGGGCTCGCCAGTAAAAATAGATGAACAGTCAGGCTAGAACACAGAAGTCGGGCTAAACGAAATCGACTGAAGTGCAGTAACCCCTCTTCCTTGGACGGCATCACGAGATCTTGGCATGTTGTCAGTACCGTCATGGTCGCGTTTGTCCGTTTCGGGCTAGGAACAAACAGAACATGCTCACGACAGATGAATGTAGCTCGACCGAACCTCAAAGTCTATTCTTCCTTGTTGGACTCAAATCCTTGTTCAGCTGGCCGTCCATCTGCAGGACCCGCAAGTTTATGGAGTTTGGATTTTGGGTTATCGTTGAAATCAACAAGGGAACACGATCTACAAATAACGCCTAGTATGATTCAAATGTATGCATACCAAAAGGCAATTCGTGATCAAAGATGAGAGACATGTATAGATCACGTAGAACTAAACGGTGAACCTTTAGGCTGTCGTCTACAATGTCCATATTCAGGAACTTCTCCTACCCAACCTGGTCATCACGGAGAAAAAGAAAAAAAAAAGAGAGACACGAAAATTGAAAAACAAGGGATACCTGCAGTAGACCTGTTTGATGTGTTGGTGGGTAGTCATGTTGCCGCCCGCTTTAATAACAAGACAGACATTCAAACGGGATATGCAAAAAAAGGACTACTATATCGATGCTCATGTGCCTGTATAAAAGCAAGGCTCCGGCAGATCAAGTCTCTCAATTCTGTGACTACGGGGTTTCCGATCTTTTTCTCTTTTTCCCTTCTTCTTTTGTATTTACCTGTTTTCTTCGTCCTTCATGTATCTTTTCTTGGTTTCTTTGCAACAGTGTACACGGCCACCTCACAAATCGTTGTCCTCACTTACACAGCTTTTGCCATATACTTTGTTTTCCTTATTGTCCGTTTCGCTGTCGCACAGGCTGTCGTCTGCAAGTTAGACACGACCGACCCAAGTAGTGAATACTTCACTAAAAAGCCTTGGGTATTCGCCCCATTCGACTTGGTTTTTGCACTTTAGACGGGACACTTTGTTTTGTTTCTCCTTGGTCTATTCTTGGATTCTTACATGTTTCCTGTCTGGCGTCATTTTGATATAAGGTAAGAGTTCTCTCCTAGTCTTCTCCCCCGCAGGTTATAGACCTCCATCGCATATACGGGTCTCGTTTATTATGCAACTAGAGTGTTGCATCGGAGACTTGAACATCTCAACCTACAGTAATCGTCACAGGGTTGTTGTCTGTCAGATGTTCACGCCCTCAAAATGCATCTTTTCACAGTCTACAAAACGTTGGCCATGACCTTATTTGTCTCCCTCGTATGACAGAATCAGGAAAGTCAGCCAACGTGTAAAAGTGAATGCAGCTTACTGGTTGCTCAAAACGCCTGTCTCGTGTCCGCATTCTACGTTGTGGTTATAAACAACTCCCATTGGGTCCTGTACTTGCGCATTGGTTGTCCAACATATATGCGGCGGGCTAATTAAGGTTATTGTTACTAACGAACTGTCGTTTACTTTTCAGGTCTTAGGATTACTCCTCTTCTTTACAACAACCACTCGTTTTCTCTGGTCACTCGGTTGTCTAACCTTGCTTACGTTTATCTCGTCTGGTCTCTATTTTTTGTCTCTTTCATTGTCCTCCCGCACTTCGGCCTCTCTCCGACAACGTCGTCGTCACCAATATACCCAACCCAAATTTGAATATCCCTAGCAACATTTTTGACCCAAATAGTCCAATCGGCTACTTGTTGTTTGCCAAAAAGACTACATCGGCGACATTCCATCACTGTCATTCTATTGCATACCTTGTTTACCGGGCGTTGCTGATATTTGGTATAAAGCCAATAATGCAGCTGTACACCAGCTCCGTTTCGGGGCGTCATGCGTCCCAGCCCATGGCGAGCGCCGAGGTGTCAGAAACTTTCTATCAACTGCTGAAAAGTGAAGGTCAGCTTTCTAATGTAAGTTATTTTGTCTTTTTCTTTTGTAAAAGTTATACGAGACACAAGATCCAAGGTCGGACAGACACTTCCTTATCGTGCAATTGCTCTACTCATTACATGGACTCGACGCATCGAGATTATGTGTGAGTGGGGCTTTCACTCTTCCCGGATATAGGTTGCACAAGAATCGACCAACGAATTCGTCATCTCTCCGACTGTCTGTCTTTTTGTCTTGCTGTTTTTTTCTGGGCTCGTATTCACAAGCATTACGCATGTGTGAACCTGCAGAAATTCACACCATCCAAAATGGTACCCGTCAAGTCCCTCTCCAATCAAGCTGTAGTGGCATATTTATACACTGATCGGTCGCTTTCCTTATTGGTACGCTGATATGCATCAGCTGCAGCAGCTTATGGTGTATGGTCACTTTGGGGGGGCAAACAAAACCAGGGTGCATCTTTCTAAATATGTGTGTGGCTTTCAAGGAAAGTCCAGTTCGTAACCCAAGCAAAAGTCCGGACTTTATTGATCTTGCCCCACGGAGGAAAAGAGAGACGGCCTGTGTGACTGACTATCGTATCTATATATATACATATAGAAAGAGGAACGACTCGCCTCCCAAACCAGAAAGACTGAAGTGAGAAGTTCGTTTGACTATCCACCTACCGACGCCTCACATAATACCAGAAGGGTTTCCAATACACATCACGCTAGAACCGTCTCGGATTCACACGTAAACCCACAGCCACATCTTGTATCAAGCTTTGCTTCTTCACGGCCTGCATCGTCCCGTGCACCATCAGAATCACTACCGATTTCTTTCCAGAAGCGCCGGTCTCTCACGTCGCCTATATCAACTGCCGGCTTTATACCCCATTATCAGTACACAGGCCCAAACCCTGCCGCATATTTTACCGCCGAGGCACCGCCTCCTCCGCCTAAGGACTATCCACGCCCTGCTCCGCCACCACCAATACCCACAGACTACGGTGCAGCTGTTGACCCAGCTAGTTGGCCTGTAACACCGACTACACCTACTACTCCCGCCGCCACTGAAGAACGCGGACGCTCTGGTCGACCACGCAACCGTCCGGTCAAACCACCACCATCGGCTTCTAAAACGCCATATCTACAGTTCGATAAGAACAATCGACCATCGTTTGCCGCCGTACGAACCGACGCACCAGAAAGTCCAGATCGAACAAGACGACGTAGTCGTTCCCGGTCCATCGCCGACCGTATTCGCAAGAGTTTTGATAGTTATCGAAGAAGAGGAAGTGTCTCCAGTATGGATAGTTGCGCCGGTGTACAAATCGCCGTCACAGATTTAAGTGGTCCAGTGCCACGCATCATCGAGAACCCCGCCACTTGCCGGGGATATAAAGAAGGGAGAAAGCTCATTAAGAACGACAAGAAGCGCCGCGGCTCTGTTGGAGGCAGCTCTGTCTCTGGATCTTATATGAAAGCGCCGTCAATGGCAGGAGCAAGGGAAGCCATTGATGAGCGAGGGAGAGACCGCACTGCAGACGGAGAAAAGAAACGTCTGTCATTCCTAGGGTGGAAGCGGGACTCGTCATCACGTCCGAGTGAAGCGGAATCGTCCCATGCGAGGACACCGCCGACCAGTCCGCCGCTTGTCCAATCATTCAGTGTAGATGGAAGAGATTATCCATTTGCACGCCAAACAAACCCCAACACCATTCCTCGCCAGTCGCCATTAGATTACCCGATTAGCAAGCCAGTGTCACTTGTGGCTACTACTCCACCAGCAGTCACGGTAGTGGACCCCCGGCCTGTGTCGTTTTGTGTCACGACCCCGACCAAGTCGACTCATAAGGCGGAGTCTCTCGCCTCGGGGTCTACGTCATCAAGTAATACATCGCCAAAGTATAGCTTCCGCGAAGCTGCACGGAATGCTTTCAGACGGACATCGTCTCGGTCACCAAAAGAAGACCAACGACGGGCGGCACTAGCAGCAGGTCGACCTGCTTATCACACAGTGAGTTGTCTGGTAGCGCCGCCTATTGAGGATCATCCGATCAATCGGTTATCAGTGGCGACAGAAAATGAAGAGCCACTGGTTATGGGATCACGGGAGATTCCGTGGTCCTCTACTCAGGTGCCACAAGCATTGCGTGTATCGAAGACGACTGCTTCGCTTGGGACAGCAACAGGAAGAAATGGTGGGGTGGGGTTTAATGCGACAGAGATTGACATGCACCGGTCGAGACTTGCAAGTGGGGGTTTGGAGGCGCCACAGATGCCGTTGAGATCAACTCATAGCCATGGGTCATTAGCCGTTAGACAAACAGGACGAGAGTCCGAAGAGGCATTCCCTATTCCACGCAAGAGTTCTAAGAGACAACGATCTAGGCCCAGCAGACTTTCCGTTGTGAGCCGACCGGTAGGATTGGTGAGGGATATTGATAGTGCAGGAGAGAGTGACGAAGCAGGTCCAAAGACGCCGGGAGATTCAGCGGGAAATCTATCAAAGTGGGGAGGTGTTCGGATCCGGGAAGAATCTGGAACTCCGTGCGAAGAGATTCCTGCTGTTCCGACTTTGGCGGTGGATTCTGTACCGAACAAAGGGAAGGGAGGAGGAGTACAACATGTACGTAAAGTTCTTACATTGTGTTGTCAATGTCAGACGATTTACGATGTACCTGGGGGTGTCGGACAATGTCGGTGTGGACATCAGCTTCAGAAGAGTTGCTGTCCAGGTTATAGAGCGGTTGTTTGGCTCAGTGAAAGATTGTGGTGAACAAGTTGAGAATAAATGAAACTGGCAATCTATGACATTGCATTGCGGTGGGATGATTACCTAGAAGGGTTTGTTGCTCTTTCTTTTATATTTAATGTTTCTTTTGTACGATATCACGAGTAGGTTGTTTTAAATTTGGAGATAGTGATGTATGGTAGGGTCTATAAACCCTAGATGAATAGGTATTCATGTTTGGCGAGAATGGTAACAAAACTATTGATTTTTATGTACTTCAAAGGTCTTGCATTTGGAAATGTTGAAGATGTATGGAATGTTTAGTTCATGGAGAGTTTTCCTTTGATCAAAATGTCATGATCTTGTGATCCATTAACATGAAAATATACAGTGATTTTTGATACAAGCTATTTTATACTAGAGCTAGCTTCTAAGCAAGAGCGACAAATCAATAGATCCCAGACAAAGACCTCTATAAATTACCCCAAACCTTCTGATAAGGTCACTATAAACCCCTCTAAATCATGGGTTCATCCACTAGTACGCTCTGAACTACAAAACCAGAGTCGAAAAAGAAAAAAGAGCCCCAAAAAGTCACGGTCACGGTCATGGATATGGTTCAATCAACATCGAGCCTCTTCAATTGCTATCATCAAAAACTCCCTTCAAAATCGAAATTCATCTACCAAAAATTCAAGTCAACCAAGAAATTCAATCGCCGAAGCGACAATTCAATCCGAACCCCTTTTCAGCGATTTGTGAGTTGTTCCGCTTCGTTTACTACAGCACACAAAAATCATTTTTAATTATTATTTTTACAATCCATTTATTCACGCAGGCTGACTGGCTGTAAAGGATGGCCACAACCACGTCATCCAGGCCATCGGTCGCCATTTCATCCACTTCGTCAGCGTCCCCCGCAACGCCGATTGCGCGCTCGCGTGCGTTATCAGCACATCACGTGCATTCTTCTACAACCACCGGTTCAGGTGCATCACCAGCCCGTCTAGTGAAACCCCGGAGTTTCAGTAGCGGAGGAAATGTCGACATTCGCCGGGCTTTTGCCGCCGTACAGGCTAGGAACGATGCCGGTATGGCGGCGGCGGAGGTAGCTGCCGAGGTGGCGCGTCACAGGGAGGAGAAACAGCAACTAAGTGGCGGTGACCAAAAGGAGACCCCCTGTGGCGCTGTGTCTGGTGGGCGAAAACGCGCTGCAGATGGGAAGGAGACCACTGAAACACAGCAGGGTCGCAAGCGACGACAGGCGGATTTGGGAGGTGACTTGGGTGGGGAGTCGCCTAAAGCTGCAAAGTTACAGGCCTTGACACACGGACCTTTATGGGCAGTCAAGACCCGTGGACCACCACTAGCAGGTCATCTTAGCAGTGGTGAACAAAAGTTACAACAAACTCGTCTAGCTTTTTGGGCCATTGGTGACGATGCAAATCGTGGAGGTCCTCACAGAACACCAGTTTCTCTTAGATCCCCAGGGCTATTACCAACACCGCCTGATCTTGTGCGGCGGAGAGATAAGCGGCACACATATGGTGGATTGAAGAGAGCAAAGAACGGAGAAGAATTACGGACACCATGTCGAAGATCACTTCCTGCCGGCCATGTCCTAGGTGTTCCACTGTCTCCGCCGGAAGAGAAGGCAGTAACCTTTGCGGAGAGTGAGGACGAAACTTCAAAGGTAGCATCACATCTGGGAAGACGAACAACAAGTTTACCTGAGAGACCAGGGCGACGTAAGGGTGGTCCAACGGCAATAGTGGAGACAACCCCGGTGGTGGGGGTTAAGAGAAAGGCAACTGGAGATGGCGAGCAGGAGAAGAAGATGGCTAGAGAATCACTTCCTAGAGAATCACCATCAGAAGAATCTACGGAAGGAAATGGCCGAAAGTTGCGGTCAAAGGAGACGACACGATTTAAGAGTGAGCTTGCAGCTTATTTTCCAGAGTATGATGTTGTTATTGGGAACGATACAAAACCGAAAGGTAAGTTTCTTTTGGCTTGAGAACTCTGGCTCAGTGAAACTAACGTTGGTTATAGAACTTCTTACGGTAGACTCAAAACTCAGGTTTGCGGGGCCACCAATTCCGGATGAATTCCCTGTTCGAGTCTATCCAGCAACCTTGATGGAGAACCTCTGCAATGTTGAAATCATTGACTACTCTGTTCCAGGAAAGTCTCGTGTTCCCGCTACTGACCCACTCGCAGACTCTGTCTATGAGGTACACCGGAAGTATGAACGCCAAGAACGTACGGTCAAAAATGCTGAACGTGTTCGTGCCCAACATGAGAAAGATCAAATAGTCCGAATTCTTGCTAGTTTACAAGGACCTGATTGGTTGCGTGTTCTTGGCGTGACTGCAGAGGCACGGAAAAAGGAATTTGAAGGTGCAAGAAAGCACTTTATTCGAGGATGTCGTGGGGTTTTGGACAAGTTCCAATTGTATGAAGATGAAGAAAAAAGGAAGAAGGACCGAGAAAAGGGCGGTCATGTACCTGAATTCCCTGCTTTGGTAAGGGAAAAGAAGAGTGATGTCAGCATGACAGAGGATAGTGAAGACGAAGAGGAGGAAGAAACAGAGGAAGAGGAAGACGAGGAAGAAGAAGAGCCCGCTACTACCAAGATGCGTCGTCGCGGAACAGAGGGCCACAAGACGGCTGGCTCTAGCTCTGGGACTCGTCAAGTTGGAAGATCTGGCTGGACCATGCGTAAAGATAATTCTTCTAAACCAGGCTCTACAAAGACTAACTCTACCAAGTCTGCTACTAAGTCTGAACCGCCAGCTGAGCCAATACGCGTTCGCAAACGTAAGGATAGTACCGCCTCTAGCGATGTCCGTCAGCATAAAAGACAAGTCACCCCCCAGATGCTTGACACGACACCAACCCCCGAGGTAGTCCCTCCAGCCGAGTTCCGTTCATTCTTCAACAAGAAGCATGAGCGGGAAGCTGCTGTTAACCGGCATCGAAGAGGTGGTCGGAATATACTAGCTTGGGGTGTCCCATTGCCGGATATGGTGTCTAGAGACTTTGAGTGTGTTGAGGGTATTGGACTGGTTTTGGACCCTCGCTAGATTCTATAGTGGATTTTATGATAATGATGATGATGCATTGGCGTTTTGGTTGCTTTGCTTGGGTATACCTCCTCTTCTGGCGTGGGAATTCAGTCTTGTTTGGGGGAGTCATAGGTTATTGGTAGATTTCAATTGGGAGAACGGCGATTGCCCGTTGGTGTGTTTATTCATAGATGAAAACAAGTGGGAACTTACATATGTCTACATGTTTCTTTGGAAGTCTTGGAAGACGTAGAGACAGCTTTGTGAATAGCAGCTTAACCTTGGTCATTATGGCTTTTGATAGCTAATATGTTGACATGTCTGACTAGATATATGAGGAATAATACACTTGTATGTTTACATGACAAGAGCTCTAGTATATAATCCGTATCAAAAGACCAGCTTACCTATACAGATGCCTTCTCAACGGCTACCATCTGTTAAAGTCAAACGAACAATTCACAGGACTCCTATAAGTAGCTTCAACTCAGAGACTAAGAGAGTTCGAGACTAAAGACATCACAGTAATGTGGGGTCCAAACCATAAAGGTATCCGAGGCAATGAGATAGTAGATCTGGAAGCCAAAAAAGCTCACCAGAAACCAACCCAGGAAGCAGGTAGCCTCCATTAGCAACATCAAGAGACGAGTAAGAGAGCAGAGCACCATGAAGTGGGATCCCTCACTTAAGAAAGACTGGGAGGTAGCGGTTGGAAAGCATTATTGTCAGCCTCTGCCCTGTCTGATGGCTGCTCACTGAGTGTTCGTTCTCACTGTATACGGAATTGCCTCCTATATAGTCCCTGATAGAATAGCACTAGTAACAAAGTCCAAAGGTTCCACTTCTTTTTGGCGCAGTGGTATGCTGATGCCTCCCAGTCCGTCAATTATGCCAGTATAGTGCCGACTCGACCACGATTAGGTACCAAAGCTAACGTGTCCGACGATGTTAGAGGTCTCAGTCCCGCTTACTTTGGGTTGAACTTTACCAGATAGGCTTTGGCATGAAGTAGTGGATGAGCGAGGGTGAGATGGAGTTAGATGAGGAGACGGACTTGGTGCCGGTGCGGTGTTCTGCGGGTGGTTTCTAGAAGCTAGGCTTCGCGGAGGTCATGTATGGCATTTGAGGAAGGTGAAAGCTTGCCGCCGAATCAGTGAGGCGATAATGAATACGATTCGGCAGGGGAGATTAGGTCTTTATAGGTTGGGTTACCGCGAACCAGAGAGCAGTCTATCTATAGGCTAAGCCTACATGAGAGTAACGAATAAACAAATACAACAAAAAGGTAGCTCCAGCCATAAGACCGGCCCTATTCCTATCACGATCCTACGCTGCCCGACCGACCAAGTCCCTCTGCAGTTGGACAGAATCAGATGGTAGTCTACTGAGAAACCTTTAACCCCACGTCTGATGACGATACCCTCCTAGGCTACATCATCCTAAGTGGGAGGTTCTGTCATTACACGACAAAACTGTCTAATTTCACGCCCCGACGAAATCGCGGGCTACAGTGTGGTTGGGGTGTTGGAGCATCTTCAAGGTGTTTACACGCCACTGCCATAGCCCTACTCTATCAACAAATTCCGTTCTCGATATGCGTAGTCGGTGTAAAGACTGTGCTAGATCTTATAACGCCCAACTGTGTGTCATCCACACTATATTTGATTCAGATTGTCCAATTATTTGGTCTGCAATTGATTTTGAACATAGTAGATTTCACAGAAGCCTAAAGGATTAGACAGCAATAAGGCACACATAATAACCACTATTCGGTGACAAATCGTAATACAAAAAACAATTCAAGTAACTCAATGAATTAAAGACCACATATTAAGCGGCTACTTTACTATCAAGGAACTACGCAAAACAAAAACAGGCATATACAGATACTTACTGCTAAGTCACCAACCTACTCTTCAATTTCTCCCTCCTCACTGCCAGAGTGCATAGCCACATCATCGNTTAGACAGCAATAAGGCACACATAATAACCACTATGCGGTGACAAATCGTAATACAAAAAACAATTCAAGTAACTCAATGAATTAAAGACCACATATTAGGCGGCTACTTTACTATCAAGGAACTACGCAAAACAAAAACAGGCATATACAGATACTTACTGCTAAGTCACCAACCTACTCTTCAATTTCTCCCTCCTCACTGCCAGAGTGCATAGCCACATCATCGTCGGCCTTGCCCGCTGGTACAGTAGAAACCTCCTTGGTCTCCTTGGGAGCACTACTTGTATCACCTTCCTTTTCACCTTCGACAACAGGAGTCCGGCCACGGGGCGTGTGGTCTCTAACCGTACGTTGACGCTGTTTATGTTAGCAAAGTCCAATGACGTCATGGAAAAGAAAAACTTACCTTGGGATCTCTCTTGTCTTCCTCCTCCTCACCTCGTCTACGGCGAGCTGGTCTCTCATCATCGTAGTTTAACTCATCAAACGAGCCCGCACGACTACGATGTCTAAAGTCATCTCGGGGGTGACGATCCCGCTCGTCGTAATAATCATCCCGTCTTAGGCGATGTCTATACTCATCGTGGTCACGTTCACGTTCACGTTCACGATCTCTCGAGCGCAACCTCTCACGCTCCTTGTCACGGGGACGGGGACCATCACGTTCCCGTTCTCTTTCACGGGAACGAGTACGTGTGTCCCGCTCTCTTTCACGATCGCGGCCACCCAGTGGTCCATCCAGAAGGGACTCGGCATTACGCCGAGAGTTGTTCCGCTCCCGATCAGCAATGGCCTTGCGGCGGTCAGCCTCGTAAGGATCCAACTCGCCATTAGCCGTAGGAGAGCGACTCCGGCGTCGTCCACCGCCACTACGGTGTGAACGGTCACCACGGGAACGATCCCTCTCACGATAAAAGTCGCGGTCACTGCTAGCACGATCGCCACGGCGCTTGCTCGTGCGGTCTCTTTCACGATCTTCCTCTTCACGATCTTTCAGGCGACGCTGAACCTTGTCAAAGATAGTGCGGCGAGTCTCGTCAGAATACAAAAACTGGAATTCGTCACTGCGGTAGATGCGAGACTTAACCTTTTCGTACGTATCAGAAGGCTGAAGGGGTGGGTCGAGGCGCTTGAGATAGGCCTTGAAGTTCTCGGCGGCCTTGCGCTGAAGACGCTCAGGGTAGCGTTCGTCGTCGCTTTTCTTGATCTTCTTTTCCTGGAGCTATTGTGAAAAACACAAAGTTAGAAAGATTGAACATAGTGGTTTAGACAGGCAAATAGAACTTACCCGCTCAAAGAGCAAGACGAGAATGTCATTGTCAGTGTCAGCAACACGGCGGTTATCTTTGATAACTTGACTAAACTCGTCAAATGTAGTCTTGGACGTCACCTCGAAACGTTTATCATCCAAAATATCCAGGATGGTGTTGCGTAGGTCACGGAGACCCTTCTCTTCCTCCTCAAGAACATCCCAGAACAGGTCCTGGGCTGAGGAACCTGACTGACCAGCCATGGCAGTGTATCGTACGTCGGCCTCAATAAGTGGGAAAATAGTCGACCATTTAGTAGAGGCCGTGATCTTACCATCACGACGTAGCTCGGAAAGCAGCTCTTTGAAGGCGTCCCGGTTCTTACGCTCAGTCCGGTACTTCTGTGCCTTAGCGTGCTGCTTGTTCTCGTTGAACGCACGCTCAAGAGCCTTGACGTGGTTCTGGAAAGCCGTGAGAACGTCAAACTTGCTAAGAGTCTGGTATTTCGCCTCCGTCTGGAAATCAGTACTGGCGTTAATTTGTGACTGGGCATCAGCCCAGCGGGTGTAGGGCTCCAAGTCGAGATTAGAAAGCAGGTTGATCAGGCCATCCATGGCGGCCTTGCGCTGGTTAACCTGGTCTTCAACATGGGCCTTCTTGAGACCGATGACATACTCAATGAACAGTTGGCGTCTCTCATCCTCGTTATCAGTGGACCGGAAGATCGTCTCCTTCTCAATCATAGCGCGAGCAGCCTTCCACCGAGTGTAGTGCTTGATCTCATCATGCGACTTGAGCATCGTCTGGAAGTCGGCGCGGAGCTTCGCAATACGCTCCTTTGCACGCTCACGGTCCTGCTCCAAAGCCTCCTGGCAGTACTTTTCAAAAGCTGCCTTACGATCACGAGGATCGCGGATCGCGCGGAAGTTGGGATCTTTGGCAATCACCCGGACAGCTTGCTCGTACGTCCATTCGGGCTGGACTTTGGACCGCTTAAGCAGTTGGACAAAAGCTGCTTCAGCCTCCTGTGGGGTAGCGAACTCAGGGTCCGCCATTGATGGCTGGAAAACAGGCGGGATATCCATGGCAGGTGGCATGTTGCGATCGCCGGGGCGGTAAGAGTCAGGACGGTTGTCTCTGTCCCGACGGTCACGGGGGTCTCTATCACGAGGGTCCCGGTCGCGGTCACGGTGGTCGCGGTCACGATCACGGTGGTCTCTGTCGCGGTAATCGTTTCTGTCGGAACGATCCCGGTCGCGGTCGCGGAAGTCTCTGTTGTTACCGTCATGGACGGGGCCATTGGCGAAGCTGTTGCGGCTAGGGAGTGGGTGTCTATTAAATGTGAAGTGCGGAGGTTAGTGTGAATCGTAGATTTGCATCAACGCGGTATCTTACACTGGAGCATCAATGGCACTGAGAGCCTTCTTGTAAACCTCAGGCATCTCCCAAGAACTCTCCTTGGTCTCTATGTTATTCCAGTACTTGCGGCCGCCCTCGGCAGTGTACTCCTTCCAAGGCTGGTTCGCCAAAGCCCTCTATTCAATCACTGTTAATACAACTTCATCGGAGTCGGCAGAATTTAACATACCTCGGCCGCCGTCATCAAGGCCTCGGGCTTTTCCCATTGAGTCGCTCCTGTGGCCGCATTGTGGTAATAGGTGCGGCCCTCCGGGGTAGTGTGAGCCTTCCAAACTGGAGGCCCGGCGTTCATTGTTACTGCACTGGTGATTAAAATCTAGGCAGCTTTGAAAATGGAAACAAATATGACGATTGCCAATGATGTCGCAAGGCAAAAATGCGCGGCTTTCAATGGACAAAGTGAACAAAAAAAAAGTTTGGCGCGTTGGTGATTATTTCAGCACACACAGACATTTAACCCTACATACTTAAACGTAACCCTGTTTATTTGCAGGGGTCATGTTGTTGATCAATAATTTGGCTACTCATTTAAGTATGCACCTACATGAGAGTAATGACCATAGAAAAAAAGGCATTCACCTCAGTCCGCAATGTATGTACATACATACGTATACACACATATTTTTGGCAAGAGCTTGAGAATTACGTGGTAGTCATTCAAAACGATGGGGGTATACAAATCATGGATATTAACTGAACTGAACAACGACGATATACACATACGACGACATAACGGGACAATCCCTTTAGAACTTGGCAGCAAGAATGTTCTCGAGCGCATCACGCACCTCGAAGTCCTCGACAACGGCACCAAAGCTATACAACAACGGTTAGCGCTAGAACGGACAAACAAATTACAAACAGGAATAACAAACCCATAGCAGTGGGAACGCTGGGAGAGCTCCTCACGCAAGTGGAGGATGTCCTCGTGGGTGAGCTCATGGAAACGCTCGTGCATGCTAATAAGCTTCCAGGCCTGGACGGGGGTGATTTCACCCTGGAGGTCGAAAGTCTCCGAGATCTGGAGCAGCTTAGCAAGGCCAGACTTCTCAGTCTGCCACGAGTGCATTGGCTTGTGGCCATCGAACAGAGGCTGTGGCGGGTTACTGGGAACAGCATCGTGAGCCCAGGCAACATGCTCGGGAATTTCAGAGTGGCCATGGGGAGGGCAGGAAATCATGAGACTATGACCACAAGGAAGTGGCACAGGTGAGTCGAGAGAGCGGTCGACGAGGAAAGGCATGTGTTCCATGCAAGGACGTTCCAGGCTATGGTCGTGTTAGTAAGGTGAGTAGTGCGGAAGGGCCAGAAACGAGGAAAGAGGTTGAAGTGGGGAGCACGGGTTTGACCAACAAAGACAGAACAGACAGATGTGAGCTGGAAACAAAAGATACGTATTGATAAAGAAGACATCTTGAGGGCAAACAAAGACAAGACAAGAAATGGGTAGGGTGGGGGGAATAAGAACAAACATATCAGAGAACCAACACACATTGTCATCATCATCATCGTCGGATTCATTACTCGGGATCCCCACTTAATGTCTTTCCTGATCCTGTGGTGGCGGGGAAAGGTAAGCCCGGGAACGATCCGGGTTATCATACGTAAGAACAAAGTCTACAGCCACTTGATCGTGATCATAAGGCTGCTTAACTGGTGGCGAAAGATGGACGCCGGCCGGTCCAACGCCCGAGTAATCGACATAGCCTCCCGGTGGAACCGAGGAAGAAGCGCCACTAATGGACCCGTATGACTGGAAGCCACCCGAAGCTGAAGCGGTATCAGAGCCCATCTGGGATTCGCTGCGTGGCAGGTTCTGGAGAGCCATGAGGATGTGCGGGGGTAGTGGGAGGCCGGAGCGGCTAACGAAGTCACTAAGTTGCCGGGTGATTTCGGTGATGCGCTTGTTTTCGTCAATTGTCTCGAGAAGGGAGTTACGCAGGGTGACGACCTGAGATTCAAGGTCCTTAACATAAGCCTCTTTACGCTCACGGTGGGTTCTACAGAAAGGGTTAGCCGGCTCGGAGGACCGAGGTGGAATATTGTAAATGGTCGGGTCTTACGCACCGTTGGGCTTGGCGGTTTAACGCCTGACGACGATTGAGCGCCGGCTTAGCATCGGGCTTGGGTCCGCGACGCTTAGGTATTTGACCATCTAGAAACAAGAGGACGTCATGTCAGTAATGCATGTACTCAACTGTCAAGATCGATTGTCGTCTAAAGTGGACCGGCGCACAACCAAACGCGGTAGGTGCCCCAAGCGACAAACCAGACAGGCCCCGCCTGTCGTCCGTTCTTCGACCCCTAGATCGAAAAAAAAAAGCAGGAACCATAAAACTACAAACTGTGGTTGCCGCAAATCCATCGAGCAACGTCACTCACCCTTTGTGCGCTTGTCTTTGATATTGACAGACGAGAGCGCCTTGCTAACCAGATCAAAGCCACCCGAATGCATATCCGGAGACGGCTGCTCGTTGTAGCCGTCCATTTGCGTGTAAGGATACAACGGAAAGTGGGGAAATGTGCAAGAGTCGGAATTCAGGGAGAAGATTGGAAGAAATTGAAGGGTAGCCAAGTTGCTTGTAAATGGGCAAGAGCGAAAGAAATAAAAGGAAGGAAAGAAGAAGAAAAAAAGGAAAGTAGGAATAAAGGGCAATTTCCCTAGAGGGTGTTTAAGAAAGAAAAAAGAGTACAAGGACCGCCGCTCGCTTGCGGAAGGTGCAGCTGTGATGGGAGGTTTTTTTTTTTGAAAAGGGATAGGGCCAAGTTAGAAAAAGCAAGTACGAAGATCGTTGCCCAACTGAGGTTGGTTTACAAGCTGATATGTGATGGAGCAAGACAAGGACGAGGGGAAGAAACCAGAAGCCCGTTCGTCGGGTTTGGGGAGTTTTCGAAGTCCCTGGGTCCGATGACAAAGAGACGAACAGAAGACAATGAACGGGCAAGAAATAGGTGGCAGGGACGACACCGACGGCTGCAGATTGTGGAGCGGTTGGCGGCAGCAACTAGAAGCAACAGGCGATGATGATGGTGGTTGGGATTTTTATGTCCAATGTGTGTGAAAGTGTGCGAGTGCAATGAAGGCGGGGCAAGAAGAACAAGACTCGAGAGCAAGGTAAATCCCAGGTATTCATATACATGTGGTCAAAGGCAAGCTAACGGTTGCCCGATAGTAGATTCGGCGAACAAACGAAGCTCGCCACGGCTGTTGGTTAGTAGTGGAATCCTTCCGGAGTCAGTCCCGGGTTGAAACACAAATACTTGTTCAGTCGGTTTTCCTTCCGTGCATGGAATCCGGACATGATTTGAGATGGTGGGGTTCGCTAGTCAGCAATATGACAAGACAATCAGGTGGCAAGTGGGGGGGCTGAGCGGGGTCATGACTTTTTGGAAATGTTCCTTCCCCGAAGGCTGTCCTCCTGCTCCCTTCCTGTCGGGTCGGATCACTGGAGTGAGTGAGAGAACTGACGAACTGGTGAGGATTTCTTTGCAAATCAAAGATTTGTCTTCCCGGCGGCTCCTAAAACAGTCACGATATCCGAACAAAGACATGGCCCATCTGCAGCCGACCCTGGTCCCCAGCTGAACTGGTAAGGTCCGGGCCCTCCTTGTTCCTAATCCTTCTAGTACAGTATACACTAATCACAGAACTGACATGACCTGCACACCATACGACATGTGAAAGCCCATAGGAAGCCACAGGAAGCAAACGAACAAACGTGCAGTGCAGAAACCACGCTACACGCTGCGCCCGAGACCACGATCGGGTTTGAAATGTCGCCCGGCCTCAGTTCGGTCTGGATCCGGATATATACATGAGGGTTTGTTGGTACCGTGGTACCTTGTTTCTTCATAATCTTTGTTGGGAATGTGTTTCAGCTGACAATTTACGACTATACTTTGGTTCGTTGAGTTTGGTTTCAGTGGCAAGTTTTCTCGATTCCATGTGGTCACTGTCAATACTTTATCCCTTTCGTCGGTTCTCAAAGAACCTGTCCCGGCCTTTCCCCAACATACATCGTTAGGGTTGATTATAACCCTGGGGGCCACATGATGTGCCTGATATTCCTATATAGTCCTTTCATGTATATGTGCATAGTCGAACAAATAGCTACATATGTATATAGGTGACAACGCATAGCAAATGGATTACGTGCAGGATCTCGACAAACGATACTCCCCACTGCCAACGCAGGAGTACAAATGTTCGTATATGTATCCACGTACGCACCTACGCATTTGCGAGTATAATCTGACATGACATTCCATATTGAGTTCCGTGTTCAACACACATGAGTTATTTCTGAGAAAGTATTTGATATTCAAAGACAAATCAACGTGTATAAGAGCGGGGCATAAGAACCAAATATCATGATTCAACAAGTTTGATCATCCTTCCCACAATACACTTTTTTACTCTATTATCAAGCACCCCAAGATGCCTCCTACAAGCCCACCTGCGCCACGGCTGCCAAGTACCTTTACCTTAACCCCCACACACCATGAAGCTCTCCGCGCCCTCTTATCTACGATCTACCCGCGTATCACGGTGACTTCTGAACTTTCCAAGACACCACCTTCAAGCCATCTGGAAATAAGCCCAGCCACACTAAGTATCTGGTACCAAAATGCCGTCAAAGCCCGTGTCAATCCTCCATCCGAAGCCCAATTTGCCGCCTTCCTCGATCTGGACATCTCCAACGACGACGCCATCGTTTCCCGTGTTATCGCCGCTTTGGCCACCGCGCCTCCAGATGACTTGGCTGGTATGAAGAAGGTGTTGGAGTTACTTGCGTAAGTTGCATATTGAACTTGGAGTAGTTCGTTTGTCGTGTAACCATGAAAGAACTTCGACTAACCCTGTTCATCACTACATGGTAGATCGCGGGCAGGAACTTTACTATTGTGTGGTATGGTCACACCGTTTACGAAGGCGAAGTTGGTAGCGAGACGGAAAGCGATGAAGGGATGGCAAACCTCTTGGGTTGGTCAAAAGAGGGTATTCCTCAGATCGATTTGTTCGATAGCTACCATGGCTATTTCTCAGGTCAGCAAGGAATACCATGATTTTATCGGGTACTCTGACGTTGAAGAAGGCTGGAAGCCGGCTGTTAGCTACCCGTATGTCTTTGAGAAACCACCCGTCGATGAAGAAGAAGTTCTTCACTACGGCGTTGTTATCGTTGGAAGTGGCCCTGGAGCTGGTCCTGCTGCAGCAACTCTCTCTGAGAACACGTCTGTGCTAGTCTTGGAAAAGTCCCGTTACTGGTCTCCTGATCACTTCCCAATGACAGGACCTAATGGTGATTACCACTTGTTTGAAAACCACGGTTTCCTTACCTCTATCGATGGCTCAGTACTTATGCTTGCTGGATCTAACTTTGGAGGTGGTGGTACAATCAACTGGGGTGTCTCCCTCCGTACCCCGGATTACATTGTACGCATGTGGGCCCAAGAGGACGAATTACCTCTTTTTGCATCAAATAGATTCGGTAGAATCCCTTACGATTCTCTCATGAGCGAGGTATTGGACAAAATCGATGCCACCACGGACTACAATATCGGTACCCGCGACTCCCTTTTGCTATCTGCCGCAGAAGCAGAGAACATCGCCGCTAGTAAACTTAACTTGAACGTGGGGGCTAACAGTGGCCATTGGTGTGGCCGGTGTCACTTTGGATGTTCCAAGAGTCTGAAGAGGGGCCCTGCTGTAGCGTGGTTTCCTAAGGCAGCGGAGAACGGAGCTAAGTTTATGACGGGGTTTGAAGTTGAGAAGGTTGTTTGTGAGACTGTTAATGGGAAGAAGACTGCTACAGGTGTCGTTGGTGTTTATACGGCGGATGATGGGTCCAAGAGAACTGTCAGGATTAAAGCCGATCGGGTGATTGTCTCCGCTGGTAGTTTGTGGAGTCCTGTGATTCTACTTAAAAGTGGTCTCGAGGTACGTCGGTTACCACGTTTGTATTGTCCAAGCTAACTTCTTCTTTAGAATCCTAACATCGGGAAAAACCTGTATCTTCATCCTTGTGCTGTCTTGCTTGCTCGCTACGATCAAGAAATTATCCCATGGGAAGGCAAGTACAATATCATAACTAAGTTTACTTACACAAACAACTAACACCTTATAGGCCCAGTTATGAGCATTCTCGTCAACGAATGGGAGAACCGCGACAAAAAGGGCCATGGGGCTAGATTGGAGAGTTGCAATTCACTCGTAAGTCACTTATAACCTATTCAATTTACATACTAAGCTAACCATGACCCTCCCGACTAGCCCTTCATTGCAAACTTGATCACACAGTATACTGGTCTCCCAGATCAAAAGGCGCAACTAACCCATCTCCCCACAATCTCCCCAATCGTCTCATTTGCTCGGGACGTTAAAACCGGCTCTGTCAAGATAAACCCCAAGAACGGTAGACCCGCGGTTGACTACCATGTAGATTCCGTTTCAGCCGGGTACATCCTCGACGCCATAACTGCCACGGCACGTATGCTTCTTTCTAATGGGGCAACTGAGATTCGCGTGACATTGCTTGGAGTACCTGACTTTATTAAGGGGGAAGGTGATTGGAAAGACAGATTTGATTCGTGGGCTAAGACTCTACAGAAGGTATATGCTTCAAAGGGAGATTCTGCGCTTCAGTGGGTTTCGGCGCATCAGATGGGGACATGCCGTATGTCGAATGTTGAAGGAAAAGGTGTTGTCAACGGAGATGGAAAAGTCTATGGAGTAGAGAACTTGTATGTCTCGGATGCGAGCGTCTTACCAAGTTCAAGTGGGGTTAATCCTATGGTGTCTATCATGTCAATTTCGTTGCACATATCACGGGGTATTGCGAATGCTTTGCGGAAGAGTAGATAGGAAACAATTCAAATACGAGAGATCAAATTATATTTACTCCCGATAGACAAGGAATGTCCAGCAATCATAGGAACCAGCCAATTAAATATACAAGAGACAAAGGAAATCCAGGGTGCAATAACTGAACCCACCAGGGGCAGTATCAAAAATCCAGTTTCACTACATCGGAACCAGTCCGTCAGTAAACACCCGTCCATCTCTGATAGTCTCCTTAAACCCGGCAAGGCCATGTCCACGTCTTTGCGCAGAAACCATGACTTCTTGCCGTCTCATCTCGGGATACCAGCGTAGCCAACTTAAACTAGCCATCTAGGGCTGTAAGACTAGGGCGTATCTACTGGTTCCCACCAGACAGAGACAGTCGGTCTCATCAGACCAAATGCGTCGGTTCATCCAGCCCAACTAAAAGGAAACCTGTCCATAGTCGGGGGGGCGTATGTTGTGACGCGGCGCTGCGTTTGTAGCAATGGCCACGACATCAAGTCGTAGAATTGAGAAAGCTTCCACCGGGGAAGATGCAAAGTCAGCGTCGATTGCTATGGTCGTGACGGTCGTGACGGTCGTTAGGGGTCGTGAGATAAGCTTGTGGTTGTTGGAGAAAGAAAGAAACAAAAGAAAACGAGAACAAAACAAAAAGAAAAATCAAATGTCCAGGACCAGTCCTGTGATATCGACGTGGTAGGGCCTCGTCGACAGATGATGGTGCATTGCTGCAAACCCTCTTATCCGTGATACAAAGGAAAATATAACACAATAACAAAACAGAAAACGAAAACAAAGCGACGAAAAAGATGTACCGTATGCCTGCACTGCAAACCCAGAGCCTTTCACTGCGCATGCGCAGACCGGCTAGAGGACCGTCTCTGAGTCGCCATCTCACCCACTTCGTGACTGCCATCAACATGATCCGCAGTCGCAGCATAATAGAACCCGTGGTTTTCCATTGCAGGCGCTGGTTGCTACATTGTTGGCATCTCATGGTACCGCTGGTCCCAACCACCTGCACCGGCGCCCCAGGCATTGCTGCTCCAGGCGTTGTTAGTACCGGAGGCGGCGAAGTCGAGGCCGCATGGAGCACCCATGAGGGACATGTCGAGCGGGGCGGAAACAAGTGGCGTGGCGGATGGGTAGAGAAGATCAGAAGACGAAGCTGTGGTGTATGGGAGATATGGGGCCATGATGTCCATTTCCATGTGGTTAGACACCATTGTTGGTGGCGAATCGACAAGTGGCTGATGCGAGATGGAGGAGAAGTCCATTTCAGCCATGGTGATAGGGGCCCATACTGGAGAAGGCGAAGAGGTAGGAGCTTGAGTAGCAGAAGCAGTATAGTACGAAGTATTGGCGACGGCAGCAGAAGACATAGCTGGCAAGACCGGAGTAGAGGCGCAAGACGAAGAAGGGGCAGGGACCATGTCGTACTGGTTTGTCGGCATCGAAGGCACAGACGGAGCAGCGTTGGATCCGAGGACTCTCCAGGGCTCAACGGCGGCAAGAGTGTTTGACGGGGCAGGCTGCGACCAGTGAGCGTTCATGTGGCTCTCGTTGGGCGCCATCAAGGTGTGTCTGCGCATCATCATCAAATCGCTCACACGGGGAGCTGGTGGAGGAGGAGGAATAAGAGGCTTCATCATAGCTAACAAGGCCGTCTTGACCTGGTCGGCACCACCACATAGAAGCTCACCGGCACCTTCTTCTTCAAGACCTTCGAGGGCACGAACTGGAGTGCGGAAGACATACTTGTTGACAGCTTGAACGTAGTCGTCGTGAAGCTTCTTGAGCTGTGACTCCTTTTCGGGCCAGTTAGCTGAGTTTGCCTTAGCATCAACACAGTAAATTTCTTTGTGATGGCGCACAAGCGTCTTGATAGAGTCGGCGGTAAGTTTGAAAGCAACCTCGTTGCGAAGAACCATGTCGACATGAACAATGTAAGCCTCGACATGAATCATCTCAAAGTTGACGTTAGCATTTGGCCATCCGTCCTTGTCGTATTGAAGCTGGGCCTCGGGAAGCTTGGTGAGAATAAGCGAACATAGAGTCCAAATGGCATTAGGTGACGAAAGAGTCTCAGTCAGACAACGTTGGTGCTGAGCGACACTGTTGAGTGGGCGCTTGACCCGGTTAATGCGCTTGAGAGTCTGAGTAAGCCATGGCTCAACCTTTGAGCCGAGGACAACGTTGACGGAAGAGGCACGAGGAGCGAAGGCTGCGGCGGACGCTGGTAGTAGTTGTACGGGCGGCATTTTGAGTCGGTATGATGAGAACAGAAAAGGTGGTAGCTTCCGATATCGAGGGACCGAGGTTTGATATATAAAGAATAGAAGAAACAAATAACACAATAACGAAATAAAAAACAATAAAAAAATATCCAATAGAAATCCGACGACTCAGAGCACCGAAACAAAAGAGAAAGAAAGACGAGAGGAAGATCCCGTGAAGAAGAAAGAAAAAAAGAAAAGAAAAAGAAGGAAAAAAAAGAAAGAAAAGAAGGAAGAATTTCACAAGATACTAAAGTCAGTCAGTCCTCTCCCCAAATGCAGATATTACCGGAAGGAGCGGGGTGGGGGGCGTAGGTTGCAACGGAGCCGGGGAGGGGTAGAGTAAGTGCTTGGGTGAGTGACTGTACTCTGACTTGTTGGAATACATACATACAATGTGGTATTAAGAAAGAGCGGTCCTTCCCTTTACATATGTAGGCAGAGATATCAAGTGAGGCAGCTCGGAAGGAATCTTGAGGGGCTTCAGTGAAGTGCAGTGGGGCGGGGCGGAGTGTTCAAAGACCTGCATAAGCTGGAGACTACATGTATAGGGCGATTTGGTGATCTTGTAGCTATGGCTGTCATTGTTTGTTTCTTGAGCTCTTTTTTCGGTGGCCGACTACCGAATCACCGCTCATGTCCAAGCGCCTGCCATTCTCGGTACGCTATCTTCATAATGGCATGGTTTTTTCCCAATGTTTCTACATTCTTCATGTCATTGTTTCCGGCCTTTTTTTTGCCTAGGTTACTTTTTTTTGCTGCTTCTTGTCTGGTCTTAGACGAGAGGTAACCTACAGATGCACTGTAATATGCAATGTTGTGCGGGGCTGTGCCTGCATTCAGCAAAAACCTGCAGCAATAGCCAACAAAAACCTACATCCAGTATCACCTGCAGCCTTCAGCATCTGGGTAGTTGCCGAGAAGCCCCCAAGATCCTAGAAAAAAAACCCACTGCGCTCTTATAAGAAACTACCGCCTTCCCTGTTCCTCTGGCCATCCTCCGCCCCCCGGTCACCTTCCTTTTTACCCAATGCGGAAGCACAAGGCAGATTCGTCATAATTAACCCTTTTTTTATTGAGATGGGTGTCTTTTTTTTAACCCTGGCTCGATGTCAAGGCGTACAAGTGGACGACAACGTACAGCGTGCAAAAGAGAACCTCGCCCGAGGTAAACGATTTGACGATGCCATATTTGGGATGATGTCAGAGGCCCCCAAGGAGCATGCATAAAAACGAGACACAGAAGGGACAGCTGGCATTTCATTGTCGTCATTGTCATTGAGTTTAGTGTATGGGCCTAGTGGTTAGACTCTTACACTATGGTAGACCTCCGCCTCTATTGTCTTCCCTCTTTGGGGCCTCAGGAAAACTCCGGTTCATCGGATTGTATGTTAGTCACTAATCTATGTATATTGACTCCTAGACCCCGCATACATACCAATATCGATAGAGCCCTGTTCATATAATAGCACGGCGGATCTGCGGGGATATGAAATCCTGGCTTTGTCTCGTCCACTAATCATTCGGGCCCGGACACCACCCCATCGACCAAGCCTAGAACATCCAAAGCAAAGCGGGGAAACCCAGAATTCGTAATCCGGTAGTCATGCATTGATTCCTATTATGAAGCTGTCCGTCGATCCCCTGAGATACATGCGTTAAAGTGACACGATACAATGGTTCCTTTGTAAAGTGCAATTTCCCATGTATATATTCTAAAACCGCGTTCGTCCTGTCATTTAGCGAGATTCGTTGCCGTCTTTCTGGTATTGTTCCTGGTTGTGAGATGCAGTGTTACGCCTGGCTATTAGGAGGCAAATCTCCGTGTGTGGCAGTCACACAGAGAGTCAGCTCGGTCTCGGCGGGTGCATGAATTGGGGAATAGGTTGAATGTCGGTACGGGTGATATATGACAGATGGACAGATGGACATACAGACACAAAGTGAGTAGACTGTCAGACAAGAAGTTAACGTCCAGGGGGATTGTATACCTCGGCGTTGGCGACGTGTAACCAACTAACTATTTTGGACCTTTTGTTGCATGGGAATCCGAGTTTTCCTTTGTTCCTTTCTGTGTCAAGTCATTCCTTTCTGTGAATATTGTTTTTCATCCGTTGCTAATCACTCAGTAGATTGTTACTCTTTAGCATATCTACGTTTCAAATCTGCTTAGACAATCCGCTGCCGCCATCCTCCCGTGGATCTTGACATCTCTTTAGTGGTCTTGTAACTATCTTCTAACTGGTGCCTCGGACTTTCGGCACTCCTGTTGATCTTCCTCCGACCAAAGACTCGTGCTGGTTGGCTAGAAAACTGCCAGATAGGGTATGATTTCTGCAAGCGAGGAGGAGGGGCTTGTTACAGTCAATACCACGCTGAACATCCTAACCACTTGGCTATTCTATGTATATATCGTGGGCCCTTATTACAGTTACCGTTTGGTTACATCCTGCAATATCCACCACATGCAGTCCATAACACACATCAAGTCTCGTGATCTTCCTTCCTTCCTATTTCTCGTTATATCCCTTTCTCTGATGAAACTTGGTCGACCCCAATAACTCACGGAATTAGCTCGAAGCGCCCGTCGCTTGTTATCCGCTTGGCTCCTTGCTAATTGTGGTTTTTTCTCGTTTCTTAAATTCAAATCCATTAAATCCCATGCGCTGGTTCATCGGCCAATCAGCAGTCGTAAACGCGCTTTTATGTGCAAGCACGTCCGGTGGACAGGATCTTGTCAAGGGGGTCAATCCCATAGTCAGCCGGATTTGTTGGGATGACTTATGGGTTAGGTGAGTTCTGGGTGGGGGTTGATTTTGGAGCTTCTTGTTTATTGGGACAAGCTATTAACTTGAGATGCATGTGTCTCCAAAGACCATGATGTGATATCACACCATCTGCCGTCCGGACTCGATAGGCCTCTTGTTTACCATGTATGTTTAGGCGAAAAGCGGTTTCCTTCTGCCTGGAAATACGGTCGCATAATTGTAACATCAAAGCCTTCTTTCGTCTTCTCAGCCGACCTCGTCAAAGAGGGCCGACTTCCGAATGGTATTTGTCCGCCAACCAAAAGTCTGTGACACCTCCAATATGTGGCAACACCTGTGGCACTGACATTTTTGAACTGTGGCGTTCTTAACCCGAAAACTTTTGCGCCGTGAATATCCATTGTAGTCACGTGCAAGGCAGATTTACAATGGTGATTTTGCCACCACAAGAGTAGGTTTACAATTTTTTGCTTAAAGGTTTCACGAGCTACTGCATGTCTATCATTCGGCGTCTTTAATTGATCCACTCACCCATCATGATCGGCCGATTCCCTCGCTAGGCATCGACCACTGAACCGACCATTGGACCGGCCACGATGACCTGGGCATTCTACTGACTAACGACGTCATCGATATCGTCGACGTCATTGGAAGCTCTAGGAAACTTTTGTTCTACATGTGCCCATGCATCAATCACAGAAGTACTTCCGCTCACTACAAGCGCGAAAAAAAAAAACCAGCGGAAAACTACGTCATACCGCTCAAGCCCTGGTTCGAGTTGGCAGGCCTCTCGCGCTGAAGAATATTTCACCGCTAGACTAGGGCAGCGGAGGAGGCCTGAGCATTGTTCGTCATACTTTTTTTTTATTCATCGTTTTCATGGAGGCTTGCACAGTCCATCCCTTGAAGTATATGACGTAGTACGTGTGACGCCGAGCATGACGAGACAGTAAGATGATACGAGCTTTATCGAGAGAATTGAAAGTTTAGCAACTTTTTTTGATAATGACGACACTGATGGTCAGGGGTTATGATGATCCCGGCTCAAGGATGTAGGGTTATTCACCTGACCACTCCGATCTTCTATATGCAACCTGTTTATTGTAATTTACATGTGATAGACTTTTTAATGTCCGATTATCAAATTTAAATCCCGTTGGATAAGGCTCTATTCGGTGCGATGAGCTTTAGGTTCGTCTCAATCGGACAGCCACGAGTAGCCTACCTTGAACTCTGTATATTTGCGTCATGATTCGCTTCGCTACTAGTGCAAAATAGGATACAAGAATTCAGTTACAGTTGAATCAACATGAGTCGGAGGTTGGAATGGTAGCTGTGGGCTCCATAACTCAGTTCATACCTCGATAAGAGTTTGAACAAAAGCTCAGGAACTCGTACACCGTGGAAATAGCAGGACGTACCCTAACTAACGATGAGCCATTCATAGACTTGACGTTAACCTTCCAGAACATACAGCCGATGTTTGACGTTGCTACTACCTTCCAAAATGAATCTTCGCCATGTAACGGCCAAGACAGACTTGGAAATGAAACATCTACTCGAATAGTGTTTATCACAGCTAGAAGGGACACCCCCACCGAAGTCTTTGGAATCAGCGATGGGCGCTCATCTTCCCAAGTTATGGGAAAACAGGCATGGATCTGTCAACTCTTCTTGGAAGTATGAAATACCCGAGACTTACTGCGCTTCCAAGTCCTCGGCAAAAGCCCACCTCGGCGTTAGTGATGTCCAAGCAACTCAATGAATCTCAAGATCTCTTGCAACTCAGACACACTCACCATGTATAATAATGATATACGTACTCTCATGACATCATGAAGAAATCAACTTTAACCCTTCCAATCATTCTCGGATTAGAGATGCTACAAGTTATCATCCCCCGGTAACGTATCCCAAAACACTGGCCGAGAGATTTGTTGCATCTGACCGGAGCTAAAACTTAAGCCCCAATGTTTGCTGTAGTAAGATTGAAACCATGAAATCTTACTGTGTTCCCTCGGGTCGCCCTAACTTGTTTGTTCGGCACTAAAGGCTGTTACACAAAGTAGGCCAGCTTCATTCTCAATGCAAGAACCATCTTAGTCTCCGTCACTGAAACACGAATATATGAATACATGTATGTATCTAAAAAGTTACAACCATTTTCTGGGGGATTACAATACAAGCTACCAGAATCAACGAGAAGATTCTTCACACCTTTTGTCTAGTCTGTACTTCGTCATTGTTCCCCTCCCCCTGTCTCAAATTCCAACATTCTAGTCACCCGAACACCGCAAGGCCTCGTAGCTGTGTTACCAGTTACCGGCCTTTACGATGAGAGTACACGACAGTTGCACAGCAGACACGGCCCTCGGCAAGGATACAGAGAGCTGAGATGGGCTACTGTACGTGAGGTCTACTAGAAGGATTCGTGTTCGAGTAGTACGGTTCCTGAGTGTGGTCTTACATGATTTGACCCTAAGCTTTGTCACGTGTGCATTAGACGGGTGCAGAAAGAGATACATGTGTAACATTACGTCGAACTAGCATTTCTAAGAACTTGCATATATATCATAGAAGGTAAGTTCAAACTACACTTGGGATAAGTAGTATCAAAACGACTGCAGGTACTGATATTTGGGTAGCTCAATGACCAAGAACCAAAGCCAATACTGTATAGTCTGTATGATAGATCGCTTTTAGTTGAGAGAACAAGTAGCCAATCAAACATGTGCACAAGAAAAAGAACCAGAAGTTTTGAAAACATAAAAATGTTATTATATATAAGCTAAACTAGACCATCTCTAAAGAGCCCGGGAAGGCTTCACAAGCCAGACCAAGACAGCTACCAAAGCAAAATGCAGAAAAGAGCGGAAATCAATGATTATGATAAATTTGGAGGCATCATGCAGTCGACAGAATTATTAATGATGACGTTTCACAATGGAAAACCATAATGAAGAAATGCAATATGAAATGTTGATGATATGCGAAAGCGTCGATGAGTAAAACATTTGGATGTTGGCTGCCATGCCAGAGGAGAGTTCAGAACATGATCCCCCATTAGATCACGGGAGTTCATTAAAAGAGACAAGTGGGAACAGGAACCTAAACCATTTAGTTGAGGTTCTTGTTGGCCCAACCAATGCGGTTGTTCTCGGCATCGAAAACAACGTAAGCGGCCTTGAGAGCGATATCACCAAAGATGTTGATACCAATGTCCGAAGAGGACTGGAGACCACCGTAGCAAGACTCGCCAGCGTAGTCAACAGCCTCGAAAGACATGTATTCACCGGGGATGGTAATCTTGACACCACCGACGGTGAAGAAGAAGTCGGGGGCATTAGCCGAGCAGGGGAAGACGTAACCACCGTTGTAGTAGTCGTACTTGGCGCCACTGATCTTTCTGTAGTAGGCGTTGACAATAGAGTCGGGGAGAAGGAGAAGAGTGGTACCGGTGTCAGCAATACCAGAGACGCTGCGGCGGGTGGTAGTGGAGCCAATGCCGTAGTTAGTGGCGGTGAAATCCCAGAAACCCTGAGAAGAGTCAACGCTGGTGTAGCCGATGTTACCGGTGTAGGCAGACTTGTCAATGTAGCCGAAGTTGTACTTGCCGGGCTTGCCAGCCTTCAAGTCAGCGGTGAAAAGACCGCTGGGCATGCTGGACAGGGCGTTGTCCCAGAAAGTCTTCTGCTGGGTGGGGCTGACGGTGTTGATGCTGGAGAAAGCAAGACCGAGAAGACCGTCCAAGTTGGTCTCGGAGGTGAACTCGGAGGACATCTTGGTGGCAGCCTCGACAGCCTGGCCGCTAACAGCAAGACCACCGATGGAGACAACGTCGGAGTAGACGACACCGGAAGAGGAAGAACCATCACCGTAGGAGATGGACCAAGACTCGCCGTTCAGCTTCTTGGAGGTGGAAGACTTGCTGGGAGTGTAGACAGAGTGGCCAGTCGACTTGGGGGTGCTCGAAGAGAAAACCCAAAGGTCGGAAGAACCAGTGTCGAAGTCAAGGTTAAGAGTCTGAGCGGGGGTACCGATCTGAACGGGAGTAAGGTACTCAGAGTCGTAGGGCTCAGGGGTGGTGGTGGCGGAACCCTGGTCACGGCGGAACTTGGCAGCAGCAGTGGAGTTACCGAGGGCAGCAGCAGCGGCAGCGGCGACATTGTCGGGGACGGTCTTGCCGAACTTCTTGTAAGCGCGGGCCAGAGCAAGAGGACCGTTGCGGATGAAGTTGGGGTTGGAAACCTGCTCGATGGAAGCGACGGTGCCGTTGGTGGCAGCGGGGACGTCAGCAGCAGGAGCGGCAAGAGCGACCTGGGCAATGGTCAGGGCGGCCAAAAGGAAGGAGTTGACGGAGGGAGACATGATGAATTATGGTTGGGGTTGATGATTCAATGATTAGATAATGAAGTTAGTGAAAGAGTGAATGCAGGATGATGATGCAAATGAATGAGGGATGTTCTGAAGTGGCAGTGACAGAGAAGACTGTGAATGCAGATGCGAGCCTGGAGAGGAAAAGAAGAGAAGAAGCCGAAAAGATGACGGGACGAAGGTCTCTTTATACAAATTCCGGGAGCCGCAAACCTCACCAGTTGGTCAAGATGCAAGATACACTCCCCCACCAAGTCCGAATTAGACACCCTCCGAACCATACCAAATCCACCTGCCAAGACGGGAATCTTCAACTAAGCTTTTGTCCAGTCTAGCCCAAAAAGCGAGGACCATCCGGCCTTGCACGGACGTATGTTGTGAGCGGAGAGAGGGGTCTTTGCGGGATAATGGGCGGACTTGACTGTTACTGGCCGGCAACATGATGAAAGGTCAGACAAAGGTTCCTGTACACAATAGAGGAATCGAACTCGTTTGTCCCCTGGGTTTACGTCAAGACGAGACTATTGTAACGTAGATTCGATTTGCGTAACAGCCCTCAATCTTTCTCGATCCCTCAAACTTCTTGTTCACCAACAGTTTTCCGAAGTTCGCTATTTCGGCCAGCACCGAGCAAAGACCACCCTCCATATGGGTAACATCACATGGTAACTCCATCTTTAGTAGCCACCATTTTTTTAAAACGTGAGGAGTCAGTACAGTTCTCTCCGTCGTCGCAGACATGTGCCCCTCGTAGATAACGATTAACCCCAGTCCCTGAATAAGAGAACAAAATAGATTAAACTTGGAGGTCGCCAAAAATAAGCATATCCAATCAAATCCGCATTCCCGCATTCTTCGGCACTTTCCACCAACCATCATCCCGCCAAGCTAGCCAAGAGGAACTGTCCCCTTGGCAAAATACACTAAAAATGTGACTTAAAAGTTACAAGAATTCGTTAATGATATGAACTTGAATGTATGTAGCATTATCTCCCCTGTCCTACAGTGGCCATACAGTAGTCATGGGAAACTACTCAGTTCTGGACACCTTCCACATATGGTAAAATCCGCGCATCTCAATCTAAGTTCACAGTCGCATATTCGGACACGGAAGGGACCTTTGCAGAATTTTCGGACCTTGTCGGTCTTTATTTTATTACTGTCAAGGTCTTTTGATGCGGTACCGGATCGGTCGAAATCATAATCGATCGGAGGCATTTGGTAGGCTGAGTCGCAGTGTACAAGACCGTCATTTGACAGCACAATTGCAAAACATGGTATCCACCCTATGCATTATCAATCCGCGTTCAACTACCTTCCAAACTTGGAAAACAAGCATCAAAAGACCCGTTCCTGGCCCGTGATGCAACTACGTCGCTGGGACCATCTCCGATGGTGGCATAGGTAACTGTAGTTTGCTCTACACTCGGACAAAGCCGCCCTAGTCTATCAAAAACTGCCCTCAACGGACAGGTCTCATGTGGAAGGTAATGGCCCGATATTCTTATCATCATGAAATATCTAGTAGACATTTGAACCGAGCTTGAATGTGCGATACACTTTTGATGCTGGTGGTAGACTGTTTTCCGCAACACACAGACGCAACCTTTGTGCAAATATCAATCACTATTCGTCGCAGACCGCTACAATTACAATCAAACAATAGCTCCGTCCAATGGCGCAGAAGAGAAAAGAACTTGTCAAAGATCTGACCTGCCTTTCTAGAAGAACCCCTGTTGTGAAATCGGGTATATCTGTATGTAACTGTCGTGTGCGTGATTCTCGCATTCGTCACGTTGGTGACGTTAGTGACGTCTGTCACCAGGGTCTTCGCGTAGGGTTCTCACCATTGACGTCAACGTCGTCAATCGCCAAGATGCTCACGCACCATCTGTTCTCTTTGTGTACATACAGAATCTTTGCCAAGTAACCACCCATAATGTAATCCTCCCGTCTTGGCTTCTTGGCTTTTTCATACTCGCATTCTCTCTTCTTGAATCTTTGATTGTAATTCCGCACTATTCTTGGCGCCAAGCAGGAAATGGTACCGTCATGAAGGTTTTCTGGTTTCTTGACCTCGTGGAGTTTGCATAGAGATAGTGGCTACTCGCGTCTTGCGTCACGAGGTCCGGGCATACTTGTGACTTGGTCATTGCGATGAAGATTATTGGTATGTGTGAAAAGATGAGGTTCAACCAACGCAAAATGAATTAAAGTCAAAGTTCGTGATCGCCAATGTTAGGGTTTCATGATCAACAAGGGTATAACCAAAATCCATTATATGCATATGCGAATATGCACATAACCAATTAGCATAGATATTCACATAACTGATATTCAAAAACACGGTACAACAAAAAATTAGATATTCGTTCAACGCAAACTCTTATTATTACATATAAAATGATGTTACATAGATACATACAAGACATTACCAACCCAGACGTTAACTTTTTTTTTACCGCATAATATGCTTCTGGCTCGAAATGCTAGATGCACCATCATCAAGATGGTTGTAGCCACGAGTCTTAGCATCGGCCTCACTCAACTCTGTCACAAAGACTTCCTTAGTCTGGACAATACCACCCATAGCATCAGAGTGGGGATCCATCTCGTAGTTCTCATTAGCTCCCGCCTCGGCGTTGACAGTGTACTCGTTGTTGGTCATGCCAAGGGTACGGCGAGAGTCCATGCCAGACAGACCGCGGCCACCACTGGGAGTGCTGTGCGAGTTGGCAGACTTAGACTTGGCCTGGCGGCGCTTGTTCCACAGACCGTAAATAGTTGGCGCATTGACAACAAGTGCCGAAGTGAACAGCTCGGTAGAGGCCCAAGTGGTACGGGATGCCTGCACTGACTTGTTGAGGGCGTTGATAGGAAGACGAATAATGGTAATGGCGATAATGAAGATACCAAGAGCGAAAAGGACCGTCAGTTGAGCCTTGAGACGCTTGTTGGTCTGAAGACCAACGAGAAGAGGCAGAGGCAGGATAATGAGCATGAAATCGGTGATGATGTTGGTGATACCGACAACGAGAAGCTGGACCTGGGCGGCGACACACTCACCCGGATCGGGGGTGATCTGCCAGTACTTCTGAACCGGGTTGCACTCGGAGAAGGTGGTGACCTGGCAAGCGGCGTAGGTACCAAAGAAGACGACCAAGTAAGCAGTAAGGACTGGCTTTCTCCAAGGGACATTGTGAAGCAGGCGCTGGTAAACGTCGAGAAGGACACACTTCTGGATCCACAGACTATAGAGAATGGTCAGTATTTTTTGATATATAGGGAAATATTGTCTTTTGGAACTTACTAGGAGTTGTAAACAACACGGTTAACCAGAGACAGCTTGCTGCCAATGGTACGGCGGTAGATGACCTGCTCAGTGAAGACCATGGTCTTACGAGCAGACGCCGAGATGTTACTGGTACCCCAGACTAACACCACGTGAATCAGACCTAATCTGAACAAGACGCAGAACAGAGCCACGCAAGATAACCAATCACCCAGAACATATTTCTGGTTGGCCATGCGGCGCCAAATGAGTCTCAGACTGATGACCAAGACGGCCATCCAGGTAAAGACCCAGTGGAGATTAAGAGTAAGGTGGTCGACAGCCATGATGAAAGGGATGGATGTGTTGTCCGAAGAGTATCAACTCCAAGTCAACCAGACAATATAAATATAAAAGGAGAGGATCCCTCGGAGAAAAAGGGAAGGACTAGAGGGAGTATAAAGTTCAACAAAAGGGAGGGACGAGGTTTTAATAAAGAGAACGGCTACTTCCAGAGACAACCACGATCATCGGATACCCAGAAGGTCGGAGAATAAAAGCAAACCAGCCGGCTTCCGTAGAACCTAATAAGATGACAAGTGGAACAAGGGACTAGATATATAGAATTTCCTGAAAGCGTAAGCAAGAGCGACAAGGGGCTCCGGGGGGTTGGAGGGATGCTGGGTCAACGACACGCTGATCCCTTCTTGAATCGGTGTGCGTCGCCGAGAACTGGGGTCCGTTGGAAGTTGATGGTTCGAGGTCTGAACAGTCAGTTGTCGTTGTCAACTTGGTACCGTTAGTTTGGGGTAAGTTCCGTACGGGAAACCAAGGAAGTACGGTAGTTCTTTTTATAGTTGTAGTTGGAAATGTCAAAAGAAGAAACTTTCTTCGAGAAACAATGTCGGCAAGTGCCCGAGTACTACAAGAAGAGAAAAATAGACAGTCGTTGTTGGATCCAAACTAGGCACTAAGATGAGTGGCACATAGCAGTGCGCAGTTGACTCTATGGGGGAGTGGGGGTGACACGGAACGGGCCCTTAGTCCAGACAGGAACCAAGGCACACGGACAATTAGTGGAAGACCCACAGAGAAGTTTACATCTAAACGTATTGAGTCCCGAAATCCAACAGCGTAGACACTTGGAACTAGCAAGCGAACATGAAAAGTGACCCGCCACTATTGAAACGTCAATGACTACCGAGAAGGCTAGCTTCGTCAAGTTTGTTTCCGTGACTAATACATGATGGGTATCATGGCAACTTTGTACAGACTCGACAGCTTGTTAATATCAGGGGCATAAACGAGTTGCAGAACACTGCCAAGCGAACGGTTCAATCGTATGGAAAAACGCTCCATAGAGTCCGGGTTAGTCTTTTTCCATTGTACAGAAAACGATAGTTATGGAAAAACGTCTAGGATAAGCCTCCGGCAGCGGGCCGAGTGGGGTACGAGCTAACAAAATTAGTAAATTCCCTTGTCAACTAGGAAGTATCAGACCGAGCTGGTGCAGCAAGACCGTATGAGAGACAACTATATAGCTTCAAAAGAGGCTGAAACTCGAAAGGCTATCCATATGTAGCGGTGGCAAAATTAAAAATTTGCTTAGAAGAAGTGAGACATGACATGGAATCTTCCGGCTCTGAAGAAACAGAACCGTAGGTGTCATAGGAATACATAAGACACGACGAAACAGATTCCTAGAACCCCTTGAGCCAAGGAGGACTAAACCACTGGAACGGAAGCCAAAAATATGACGATGGATCAAGTTGAATAAGCTACTAACCAGAGCCGGAAATGCAACTAGAAAATCCCATCCAGGCTGGTTATGTCTGGACGAAAAAGGTCCGTCGAATCCAGAATTCTTGGGTCTAAGACGTCGTGACTTTGACAATTATCGCGGGGATCTTCATTGAAACTTGTCAACCAAAGGGTGAGAATTTGATCTGTATGCAGATCAAGTCTAGATTTAGAAGGAAACCCAAATTTTGAAAGAACCAAGTTGCGTTAGTGTGTATTTGTGCCCGAGACCCCAAGAAAGTCAATCGTTGATGAGAAATCTTGGCACTAGACTAATGTTGGTGTTGTCGTCGATCACGTCTCGATTAATGCAAAGTGCGTATAGATTGCGCGCATAACGAAGCGGAGTTTGATGTTTGGTCGAGGAACGTGGGGGTAATGATTGATGCTTATTAGAGTTTATGTGTCTATCATGTTATGGGAATTCAGTGTCAGTGTGATGATGCAAACAGAGATGCATGTGATTGTTCATGTATGTACAGTTGTTGCAGATCTTGGAGTCTCTGATGGCGGGCTTGAACATCAGGACTACAGTAGGGTTAATGTCAAGAAGCTGTACAGTCATTAGATAAGACTCTCGGCACAAGTTATGAGCTTCGATAGCCTAATTTCGCCTGTCAATTCTTCAAGCCCTTACATACAGAATATTGCTTTGTTTTCTAGACTTTTCTCTATAGACTCGTCAACTCGTCACATAGAATGACCTGATTTTCGGATCAGGGTCCAACATATCACCCGGCAGAGATTGTTCCATGCCGACTGACAATAAGCAAGGATCCCTTACCCGGCAGACTTACCCAGTTCAAGACAAACCCAACTAGTTCTCCACTTGAAATTATCTCGACCTCGGGACTTTGCCAGTCTTACGTCTTGATTAGGAGAGGTGACGTGTGACAAAGCTTTGTCTTGGAAGAACGAACGGGAGACGCACTGAGACGAGGTTTTTGTCGGGCACTTTTTTGTTTGTATTTTGCGAACAGACGAGAGAGAAATTGAGGAAAGGAAAAGGGAGGAATATGGCATTGATCTGATGGTGTCTTTGACTTGAACTTTTTTGGGATCGACGGTTTTGTTTGAAAATGATTGTGTGAAGTGGTCATCAGTTTAGATGCTTGTGATATAAACTTTGCGGCATCTAGACACTAGTTTGGAACATTGACAACTTCCTATTCTCTGATAATCTATGTGTATATCTTCTAAAACTTCTTCTTCATTCCGACCCCTTTTTTCTCATTCACTGTAACTTTTCGTCTCTAGTGAAGAACATAAAACCCCTCAGACCTGAGTAACCCCCAAATCCTGTCGTCCCAAAGTTACTCTCGGGTTTTACCCCAGATCCCGGTATCCAGGAACTACCCAAATCCTTAGTGGATCCCTCCTGCAGGTGTAATTTGAAACTGGTTTTTTTCGTCTTCAGCCAAATCAAATCCTACAATATGAGATCCAAAACTNCTCTAGTGAAGAACATAAAACCCCTCAGACCTGAGAAACCCCCAAATCCTGTCGTCCCAAAGTTACTCTCGGCTTTTACCCCAGATCCCGGTATCCAGGAACTACCCAAATCCTTAGTGGATCCCTCCTGCAGGTGTAATTTGAAACTGGTTTTTTTCGTCTTCAGCCAAATCAAATCCTACAATATGAGATCCAAAACTCGAAGATTGAAATGGAAAGTTAGGCCGAGAAGCTAAAAAATGCACAGCAAAAAAGATACATACAACACCGGGTATTCGCACGTGGTCACCCACCGTACTACTAATCCAGCGCTCTGTGGCTTGACTATGGGGGAGCAGACGGGACCCCGTATTTTCCACAGGCTATGGTCGTATGTGTTTGTTGAAGCTCTGACTTAACTTTATATAGACAGTGACATTGGGGGCCACTCCCAGATCAACCTTCTTCCTTAATACCCTCGGAATGGTACCTTCGAGGTTGGCGATGCCATTTCCATCGGACACGGGCTGGATTTTC
>JSUI01006336.1:0-40945 GCA_000833645.1 Huntiella omanensis
ATAGTTCCTACATTTTAGCGGACAAGTTCGGCTACAAGGAACTCTAATAAACAAACATCAATCAATCAATCAATCAATCAATGTGAATGACGTATTTGATGCTTTTTGGTGGGCTGGGCTGGGGGAATTCCGCGATTTGCGATGACAAATTCAGATTGACTTTTGTGCGCGCCTGAGTTCCGTTAGTTCTGTCATTACGAAGAGAGACGAGAAGGTTCTCGACATTTATAGTTTTGATTCGAAACATAAGCCGTGGCCAGAATATTTATAAAACAGACGCGACACGCCCAGTTTCGGCCATTCCGCTCGTTCCCATTTCTGTCGTTTTCACGAATATACTTTCCTCGACTTACTCGAATTCCTCTATACTGCATCCTATACACTACAAACACATAGCGCTCAAAATGTCTACGTTTACACCACCACCAGCGACAGGCCCTGATGTCTCTCATGTTGGTACACACTGTGCCCTTCCGTCATGCCATCAACTCGACTTCCTTCCTTTCCCATGCCCCAGTTGCAAGTCTATTTTCTGTCTCGACCACCGGAGCGAAACCTCTCATAACTGCGCTTCGGCAGGAGCCTGGGCCCGGCAAAAACGCGCCGCCGCTCTGGCTACCCCGGCCGGCCTCGGTGCTTCCATTCCTATTCGCGACCGTGTGCCGAGTGAACGGCCATGTAATAGAGATGGTTGCAAGACCATCATTGGCACCACGCTAGTTACTGGTGTGCATTGTTCGGGGTGCAGAGGGGATTACTGCCTGGAGCATAGATTGGGAGAGGACCACGATTGTAAAGGGTTGAAGAAGCAGGAAAGCTATCTGGATAGCGCGAGACGGGTGGTTTTGGACAGATTTAGAGGGTGGGCTGATGATAAGAGGAAGGCCGTTGGTCGGGTGTTACCCAGGGCAAAGCCTTCGTCTGCTGCACAGAGAATTGTCGCTGTGGCAGCGATGAAGAAGACTGCTAAGGGCGATGTCAAATTGGCCGCTGAAAAGAGAGTGTATCTTAATGTGGAGGCCGAGGCAGCGACTGCGAAAGCCAAGATTCAAAAGGGAGTGTTTTTCTACAGCAAAGATTGGGCTATTGGGAAAATGCTGGATGCAGCGGCGAAGACGCTCCAGATTGAGAATATGAATAATGTGTCGGGGGCCGAGGAAGACCGGTTACGGGTATTTCATGTTGAGGGTGGTCGGGTGTTAGACTTCAATGAGAAGGTCGGAACGGCACTAATGAGTGGTAACACTGTGGTGTTGCTACGGGGAGTCGGAGCGCCGGCTAACTTGATCGAATTGTAGAATCCACGTCGATTATTTCACCTCAGTATACCCACTATATACAGATATTTACATGATTACTATACAATCCATTCCAAGATCACCATCCTTGAACATTCCTTGTAAGGCTGCCTAGCACTTAAACCCGAATCGGACATCAAATCACGTGATTTCGCGCCAATATCCCGTCTCTGCCGCTTTTGACTCCCAACTTGATTCAACAATAACCGCAGTTATCCATTAATTTACACTGACTCTCATTGAAATGCCACCACATGTCACCAGGAAGCGGCTACGGGCCGAAACGGCCACCAAGGAAAAGCCGGTAGCGACAACAAGGCAGACAAGGACGTCCAGGGCCATTAAGACGGAAGAAAATACAGTAACGGAACCTCCTACGAAAAAGAGGAGTATTGCTAATTTGAAGGCCACTCCGACTAAGAGAAAACCCACTCTTTACGATAGCTTGGATGCACCACCAATTACTGATGCTCCTGGAGAGTTATCACCCGCTCAACTACTTTCGTTAAAGAGTGGCAAGAGTGAGAGTTCAGAGGGAGATTCTGAAGAGGATTCGGATGAAGATGAATTCGAAGATGTCATAATGGAGTCTGCAAAGACGGAAGACACCCCGGGTGCAATTGCAAAGACCGAAGAGTCGGATTCAGGTTCGGAGGAGGACTCGGACGATGATCCTAATGACTTGGATAACCTTCACATTCCACTCCCCGACTTCACTAATGATGAAGCTCCTTCGGGCGACATGGAATTAACTCTCGTTCGAGACCCCCGAATCTCACTCATGAACTCTCAGAAAAAGGGCCCTACAAAGAGAGCTCGTCAGGCCCGTGTTCTCACGCATTGTATGCACGTACAATTCCTTCTTTTCCACAATACCGTCCGAAACGGTTGGGCATGTGACCTTGAGGTTCAGGCATTACTACTTTCACATGTACCACCAAGACTATTGGAGCAGATTGAACAGTGGAGGGGGAAGTTTAGCGGGAAACGAACGAAGTGGCTTATGGACGAGAAGAAGAGAAAGGCGGATACTGAGACTCCAAGGCAGGAAAAGGTGGAACAGTCAAGGAAGTTTCTTGACCCTATGTATCGGGTCTTTGAACTGTTGATGCCATGGTGGCGGCAGCGGTTCCGTGTTACGAGGCCGGGGTTGAGGAAGAGGGGATATATGGAGCTGGATCGGATTGATAGGCTTGAAAAAGGGTGGGCTGAGAATCGAGTTGACGACCAACGATTTGGGGAGAGGATTGAGAATATTCAGGAGTTTAGAGAGTGTGCGGCAAAATTGGAGGGCAGTAGGGATGTTGGAGCACAGCTGTTCACGGCCTTAGTGAGGGCTCTGGGGTTTGAAGCACGCTTGGTGTGTAACTTGCAAGTTTTGGGTTATGGATGGAATAAGTTGGAAGAGGCGGATCCTGAAGCTGAGGTGAAAGAGGAAGTGAAGGATGAGGTCAACCCCACACCAAATACGACAGCAAAGGTAGTAAAGCCACGGAAGCTACCAGTACGGAAACCTGCGGTCAAAAAACAAGCCACCCAGCCTACAAAGAAGAATCCCTCTCGCAAGGCAAAGGAAGTCATCGCAGACTCGGAGGATTCCTCATCTCTTTCATCCATTGAAGATTCGGATTCAGAGAACGATGACCTCGCCATGGAGGTCCCCGATAGTGACGCGGATTCTGTTGCTGATGTTGACGTTTCTAATATTCGGGAACCTACGCAACGTTCATCCAAGAATGACGGAGACCTCGATATACCCATCTATTGGACCGAAGTACTTTCGCCGGTAACAGGTCGGTACATCCCATTAGATGCCACGGTTAAGAACCTCATTGGTTCGACCCCGCAACTTGCCAATATGTTGGAGCCGAGAGGTTCGAAACATGATAAGGCACGTTTAGTCATTGGTTATATCGTGGGACATAACTCGGATGGAACAGCAAAGGATGTCACAGTGAGGTATCTACGGGATAATGTATTCCCTGGTCGCACAAAAGGTGTCCGTTTAGGCGTGGAAAAGATAGCCATTCGGAATCGGCGGGGTAAGATTAAGCGGTATGAAGAGTATGATTGGTTTTCCAAAGTCATGGCCTGCTTCGTCCGGACAAACTCTGGCACCCGCCCACACCGAACAGCAGCAGATAAGTATGAAGACTCGACCGATCTCGTGCCTATCGTCCCACCCAAGAAGGTTGTTAAAGAAGGCGAGGAAACTCTAGCTTACTATAAAGCTTCCACTGAATACGTTCTAGAGCGTCACCTAAAGCGCGAAGAAGCCCTCATTGCCGACGCAACACCTGTCAAGGAATTCAAAACCAAAGTCAAAGGAAAAGTCACGTCAGAGCCTGTTTACCGCCGAACAGACGTAGTCTCCGTCAAGTCCACTGAAACCTGGCATAAACAGGGTCGGGCTCCGATGCCAGGGGAGTTACCATTGAAGTATGCTCCTTATAGAGCTGCCACTAATAACCGCCGAAGAGAACTTGCTGAAGCGGAGGCAAGGACTGGGAAAAAGCCTATGCAAGGGCTGTTTTCTTTGGCTCAGACTGAGTGGATTATTCCGGAGCCGATTGAGAATGGTGTCATTCCAAAGAATTCATATGGAAATATTGATCTGTTTGCGGCACATATGTGTCCCAAGGGTGCTATTCATGTGCCCTATCGTGGAGCTGTCAAGGCCTGCAAGAAACTTGGTTTTGACTATGCTGAGGCGGTTGTGGACTTTGAATTCGGGCACCGAATGGCTGTGCCGGTGATACAAGGTGTTGTCTGCGCAGAGGAATACTACGAGGATGTACTGGAACAGATCCGGATAGATGAAGAGGAAAGACAACGAAAAGAAGATGAAAAGCGGAAGAAGGCTGCGTTGACTGGTTGGAGGAAGTTCCTCAAGGGGCTGCGAATCATTGAGAGGGTACGAAAGGATTACGGTGGAGTCATGGAGGGTTTCCAGGTATTTGGGAAAAGTCACCGGAGACCAGAAGATGTGGTTAAGGAGTTGATTGAGCAAAGAGGCGAGGAGGGTGGTGGTGGCTTCATACCTGAAGGATATGAAATGGATGAGCCAGAGTCTAAGATGGAGGCTACAAGTGGATTCTTCCCGGTGGTGGACGACGATGATGAAGGCGATGGGGGCCTAGAAATTGTTGGTGGTGATGAAGAGGGAGGGTTCATGGCTGAAGAAGAAGAGGAAGGTGGTTTTGAAAAGGAGACCTCAGAAGAGCCAAAGGAAGGATCTCCTGCTAAACTCAATGAGATCCCAGATTCAGAGTCCAGCGGGCTCTCCGACATCGACTCAGACTATGCCCCATAGATTAACTAAATACACTACCTACCGTCCACGTCCAAACTTCTCATGCCACTTTCCTCCACTACCCGTACCAATCTTAGCCGCGGGACCCTTCTTCTCTGTTTCCCGCACTAACTCCATTGATTCGTGGATAGTCCCAAAGACCTCTATGCCACCACTTCCACGAGATTCCGGATCAGATGGCTTCACGAGAATGATAGAATTCGACGTATTTCTCTGGCGCACGGCGTATTTGTGGTCTGGTGAGCGGAGAACGGCGGTTCCGTTGGGTCCATCTTCCAGGTATAATCTTGGATTTGTTAGAAGTGTTTTTGTTGTGGAATGGGAAACCTACGTGGGAGGTGCGGGGCCTTCAAGGAGAGCAACAAGCTCCGGCGGCAGCTCTAGAAGCCGGTATCCAGCCTCATCCGGCGCATGAATTATTGGGATCTGCTTTGAATCTTGAGTAGCCATGTTGAATGATGAATCTGATTCTCATCATTCACTCACACCTCTCTTCATCGCCCTACGTGATATCCAATTCCAGGGTTACCCATTGCTGGGCCAACCCACGTGATACCCGACCCTAGCCCCACCAAACAGTCTGCCCTATTTGGCTAGTACCAGGGGCCAAGTTTACACTGGCCATCACGAACATAACCACGGGATAAACTACAGCAAAGGGCGTCCAGACCACCAGCAAAAGCGCAGGCGCATTGACGAACGTAATGCATTCTAACCCGCCAACCAATTCACAGACAAAGCTTCCATCAACGCACGGCAAGGAGGGGTTCCCAATCGGGCAGTGTCAAAGTGGGGCTTGAATTTCTAGCTTTGGGTTTGGGGTTTTTGGCTTCCTGGCTTTTGGAATTGCGGAACGGCAGCTGCTTTGTGCCTTTTTTGGTGAGCTCCGTACTTGCCGCTCTTCATCCTGTCTTTATCTCGATAATCTGATATATTTGGCTCTTCATCTAATTGTTACCCGCCCCATTGCTCCATATATTCTACCCGTCCACTAGCCTAGCCTGTCGGTTCCTCCACGCCACCAAAAGGGTAACCCTGACTTTGAGAACAACCCCCCGATCTTGCAGCAATCATTAAAACCAACGACGGAACATTGTTTGCTTGCTTGGAGCTCGATTATTGCTGTTTATACCCCGCCGTTTATATCATTCACTCGACCAGAGCTTACTGAAGCTCCAGATACCGTTTATACCAGTCTCCGCGTTTATACCTTCCCCAAAATACCTCTGTTGCCATCGTGACGGCTATCTGCAGTTATTGTTGTACTTGCAATTGTTGTTTGGTTGGTTGGGTGGCTGCTGCTGCTGCTGCTGGTCTTTTTTGGCCTCTCGTTGACTCGGTTCATTTCTTTGTTGTTTGCAGCCAACTCAGGTCCTTTTCTTCTCTCTGACATCTTCTCGACATCTATCGTTAAAATACCTCCCTCTAAGGTCTCTCGCTCGGCGACATTCCTTAGCCAGACCGCCTCCTTAACCCCCGCCCATCATGGTCCGCGTCACAGATGATATCGTTATCTCACCAGAGAATGTAACTCTCTACCACTGCTGCGACGTACTTCTTGGCGACCACCCCGTTCTTATATTTCATGGCCCTTCAACAACCGCCAACCACACTCTCAACAGCTCGCGCGTCCAAATTCACGTCTTCACCGCCGCCGGTTTCCAGTCTTTCCATCGCCTCACAATCTCTCCAAATTCGCCCTTTTACACCGTCGTCGATTACCTACCTCGGGAGTTTCAAGGCGACGAGGTCTACCGTGGCCTTGCCTTTGGCCTTTTCCGTTACTTCACTGAATTACCCGATACTGTCAAAAACCATCTTCGCGCCCAGTTCGCCGCTTCTAACAAACGAAAACGCACAGAGGCACCTACGCCAGTCTTATTTGGTGAACAACACGCAGCCGATCTAGCCAAGGACCTAGTTGAAAGTAATAATACCGCCAATGTTGTAAGGGCGCTTCAGAGCGCACTCCAGACTCAGCACATTTCGAATATCGATATCGACTTTGTTCTGCCGCCAGGATCTATTGTGCCGTTGCAAGATGAAGACTACGAAGACTATCCCGATGATGAAGACGATATTCTCGACCCCTCATTACGACAATATGGAGGATATACGCCACTCGTGCGCATGCTGGGAGAGCCTGTGTTTTTGCCAACTTCCAGACTCCGGAGAGCACCATCAAAACCAACATCCCTAAACCGAAGCAAGTCGTTCAACAAAGATCAGAAGTTAGAGTTGCGCATGAAGCTTCAGGAGTTGGTCGAGACGGAAGAACGCTATGTAAAGAAAGTGCATGAATTGGTGCATACGATAGCAATGGACTTTCGACGAGCAGCGCAAGTTAAGGCGGCAGACAGTTTGAGTCCGTCATTGGAAGAGGTTAACCGGCTTTTCCCAACGTCTTTAGACAACATTCTGGTGCTCAACAATGAGTTTATGCATGAATTACGACGAATCATGGACGAATCAGAGGAAGAGGCCTTGAAAGATATGGAACATTCATCGGCCGCCATGTCAGGAAATGCCAAGCTCGGCGCTAGCATCCGCTCCAAGGACCCAACCGGTACACTTGCTGTGGCCCGGCTTTTCATGGACTGGTTTCCAAAATTCACCAATAGTTACCAAGATTACATTCGCGCCAGTCAACACTTCCCGCAACTCATCAACAACTTCATGGATAAGCAGTCCACTTTCAAGAACCGCGTGGCTCAAACGGGCGAACAAACTATTCGCTCATCACTTATCGAGCCTGTTCAGAGACTTCCCCGCTACAGTCTATTAATCGACCAGATTGTGACGTGTCTGCCTATAACACATCCAGCACTCCAACCAATGTTGCGGGCCCGCGATATCATTACCAACATTTGTTCCATGGATGATCCAGTACCAGACAAACCACACGTTGCCAGTCGCTTACGAAACATGGTTGAATTTTGGCCAGAAGATTTGGTCCCTCAAGGGCGTATCATCATGGCTGCCGATTTCACAGAAGTGCCACCACCACTTGTAGGGGCTACGTATGGGGAAAAGAACGGCATGTTTCTGGTGTTTGCCGACTGCCTTGTTGTAGTGAAGAAAAAGGCTTCAAATATGACGGGCAAGGATTTCATGAGAGAACTTGATAAGCCCTCGGCTGCGGGGCTCATGGCCTCCATGACGAATGCTGCTGGTGGGCCAGCTACCTATGATATTTCCTTTGTTGGGTGGCATGACCTAGCCGATGTGCGCTTCACTGAGTCTGTTGATGGTCAACTTGTTTGGATGACGTCAATCGGGGATATGAAAGGCGTCAACTCTTCAGAAGGCCCAAGCACCTTACCGCCAGCGACAAAATGTTACCGATTACAAGAAGCACTCGAGGGGAAAGCCCTTCGATGGACAGAAGACATTGCCAAGGCCCGTGTAGAAGGCCGATTCAGTGAAGCTGAACGAGAAGATCCACGGTGGACGATAAGGTCGGTCCGCATGCCGGATACCAACCTTGGTATCTTCGCCGCTGTCTTCCAAGAAGGTGCCGATTTTCTTGTCGAAGGCCGAAAAGAACCGGCACCAATTCGTGTTGTAGTAGATCATGAGCGTGGTACAAAGGGTGCGCCATTAGGTCACTACGGTGTGGAAATCGTGGTCAATGTGTCGGCGAATGACTTGAAAGAGATATCGATTTGTGCGTCAGGTCTTAGTGGGAAGACGTACACTGATGATGTGGCCTTGGAAGACTTCTTACCCACTCTTTCACGGCGAGGTGAGTTTCATTGAACTTAAAATCACACATGCTTAGGGTTACTAACGCTTCACAGTCATCCAACTGATGAGCTCTCAGTTTAACATCTGGAACTCAAGTCTGGCTCCGGCCCTGGTTTCATACTACATTTCTATCATCAAGAGTGTAAACCTGATCGGCACTCGCGAAAAGAGTCGATCTTTCCTGGCTACGTCACCTGTCAAACTTCTGTCGAATATCTGGAACGGGACACTTAGTTCAGCGCCGGACCAGCCTCAACAGAATAAGCACGCGCGTACGCCAGTCTCGGCAGTCTTCCCATCACAAGGAGCCCCAACAGTCCCTGCTCTTAAGGAACTCAAGGAGCTTAAGCGCGCCGGTAGCCAGCATTCAATTTTCGGGTCTATCCGTGGCCGTGACCGTGTGCCACTTGATGACGCTAAGCCTGAGAATCCCCTAGTCAGACTTGAGGCTACATTCACTGGTTATGTCGCGGCGCTACAGAATCGCCGTGGTAACATTCTTGGTCGAGCTGTGATGAATCGTGGCAGTGTAGATGAATTGCTGGTCAATGATCTCTACAATCGCCTGATTGAAGCGCCCTTCGATATTGAGTACGCTCATAACCTCGGAGCTGACGTTGTTCTTGTGGCCTTTGAAAAGTTCTTGCGCATTGCCTGGACCGAGCAAATGGGCCCAGTCATGGCTCTCCGTGATATGGACAAACTCCAGGCTCGTCTGAACCGCAATGTGCCTGGTGACTTTGCCGACTTTGTCAACTTTTTGTTCGGTGAGATGCACCCGCAGAACCGCAGAGCGTTTAGCACCCTTATTAAGCTGTTGGCCAATCTCCTCGGCGCTTGTGGCAATGATTCGGATCGTGGAGCTTTGACTTTAGCGTTTGCTGAACTTCTCGTGCCATATGAAGATGCCCCCAACTACATGAACCTTTTGGATCAGCTTGTTGAAGATTGTGACCGTATCTTTGATGAAACTGGCAACGTCAGCGGTGGTGGCGCTCAGAACGCGATGCTACTCCTGGCTAATGCCGAAAAGTACTATGAGACGTTCAACGCCGGTACTTTGCGTGGCCCCAAGTCTCACAGTGGATCACTGACGTCCCACAGTACCTCATCGGTACGTCACCGCTTCGGTCTCAACAACATTCTCGCCCGTCAACCTAGCAAGGACTCGACTCACTCTGAAAAGTTCACCTGGCGGAATTTTAGTAAACAGGGCCGCTCAGCGACGGACTTGTCTCAGAGTAACTCGACAAGTTCCCGGGCGAGTAGGACCCGCTCGGTCGACTACTCCCAGACTAGCCAGTCACGGTCTCGGCGTACGGCCTCGCGGGACCGCCCGCCGGTTACTGGATCCAGCGCTTCATTTGACGATTACTCGTATGTTTCGTCCCGGCCGCCTAGCTCGCATCGTCTGGATACGCCTACGGGGCCTGTTGGGTTGGCCACCATTGGTGAGCCAACTAATTCCATCACCACGACTAACAGTTCTGGTGGGACTGTGCTCCGAAAGCGCAAGAAGAGGCGTAGCTCGTTGTCGGATCTAAGAAGCCTGATGACACAGGCTAACATTGAGGATGAGTCTGAGGTTAGTACTCTTGGGCCGGATGACCCTATGGAAGACGTACAGCCGGCCCAAGCCCAGGCCCAATTGATAACTTCATATTCGTCAGGGACTATCAAACAGACTACGATTACTCTCCCACCAGAGCGCTTTGCTACTCTCAGAGCAACTTCGCCCTCACGCATTCCAGTCAGTCCGACAACGGCATCTCCCGTGATTCACCAGGCTATGATCCGGTCACCACGGTTAAAAGAGAATATCACCAACACGGACCTGTTTGCGCCACCACCAGGAAGCGCCCGTTTGTCGCCGTCGGTTGTCGGTTCCAACTCACCTTCGCGGGCTAATTCTACCGCATCGGTCAGCTCGCAGGCTTCGCGCGCTTCCAGAGATGACTCTCAAACTAGAATACCACAGAAGACGCATGGAAGGGGCCTCTCAGTATCCAACATCCCCCAGCTCAAACCTCGTAGTGATTTTGCGCCACCAAGTCCTACCCGTACTGGCGCCCAGAGATTACGTCTCCAATCACCACAACGTCTCCGTGAACGTATGCTTATAGAGAAGCAGGCGGCTGCTGAGGTTGATGCTTCCTTAAAGTCTGAGCTCTCTCGAATCACCCAGGACATGGCCCGCGTGGGTAACTCGGCAGTAGGTGGCGGTCGGCATAACACGCCTGAGATCCGACGTCTTGCTGGTGCTGTTCGCATGCTTGAGGAACAAGTCCCCACAGCCATCAAGCAAGTTTCCGAACGACATGAGGCCCTTCAACGAGATATGGATATGACTATGAAGGCGCACGAAGCCAAGGTCCGCGAAATTGACATTCTCTACCAGAAGACGGCTCTTGAAAATAAGGCCCTCTACGACCGTTTCCATACTGAGCTTGTCAAGATTGTTCAGGCTGTCAAGGGAAAGGGACGGGAAGATAAAGAAGAACTTCTCAATTCCATGACTGAGCAAGGCGAGGAGGTCACGAAGCTTAAGAAGGAGAATCTGAAACTTAAGCGTGAAATTGCCAGTTTGAGGGCAGCAGTTAAAGGGTTGGGTATGGATGCGACAATTATTGTAGCGCAGGGAGCCGGCTCAGGAGCGGTTCCGGCGCCGTTGGCAGTTAGTAAGGGGGAGTAGACAGACGTGAAAACGGATGGGTTATGTGACATGTCTTGTATTAATAGGTAATGATATGATGTTATTTCTCAAGCCAACATTCGAAGAAGAGAGGGTCGGCTGTGACTGTACGAATAGGATGAGTTTGTGATGGACTAGGAATAGAATCGGACGGAATCCATGTTGGCGGGTCCTACCGAAGGATTAGTAGGAGTTCTATGGTTCATTATGAGTTTGTGTACCTGAAGGCCAGTGCCCGAGTCATCTTTTTCAACTACTACTGAATATGTAAGATCAGTGGCGTCTAAGGCGGGTAATCGGGAAGACTCAAGGGCAATTCGACCTATCGCCCCACGAAACGCATCCATTGTAGAAGACCATTCAGGCATCTGCTCATCTTCTTCAAGAACAGGCAATGAATCAAGAGGTGGTATATGCGTTGTTGTAAAAACCCACCGCTCAAGAACCTTCTTCGCTTCTTGGCTTTCATCAACTTGACCCTCTGGTTCCTTCCCTCGACTTGTCCCGGACGGACCATCCCCGGATGGTCGATCCGTAACTTTCGGCTTCCCGAAGATAACAAAGATTACCCTCTCTACACCGCCGGATAATACCTCTTGACTTATCGCTGTCACCGCTTCTCGTATCCATTGGATGACCGCAGGGTGCCGCGATTGGTGCACGGGGGTTGACAGGAATCGGGCGGTGGCGAAGGTGCTTTGGGGGTAGAGAGATCGGTTGTGTAGGAGGGTGTGGATTGTTATTAGGAGAAAGTCGGACCAGAGGGTTAATAGAGGGTGAGTTACTTGTGGTGGGGCCATTGTATTTTATCGTGATATCTCTGTCTAAGTCAAGTCCCTTCAACATCTCACACTCTTCGTATCACTGCCTTTGATCATTTAGGGTTATTTGTAACCTTAGTTACTATTTGACCCTAGTTGCTGATACAAACCCTACTAGTCGCGTCAATGAGTCCTCCATATTTCCACTTGGGGCCAAAATCTCCGTGCGTCTGTTCTCTCGCGCACGCCTCTACAGCAAGCGGAAACTACAGCTGGACAGGGCTTAGGTAACCTGAATTCTACCGTGAGCTATAATACGCTGGTTAACGATCAAGCGTGAAGTGTTGAAGCGTGATTTCTTGTTTAAGGCGATTCGATTGGCAGGGACGTACGTACATACGTTAGTTTATTACAGCTTCATTTTTGCCTTTGGTTATTTGGGTTTTGTTTTCCTACGTTGGATCCTTTATTCTTCTGTTTCATCCCTCCGATTGTTTCTTCTTTTTTTTACTCGTTTTGTTGTTGGTTTGAACCTCTTTTATATCGACAAGATGACTACCAACATGGACAAGAGCCTGGATGAGATTTTGGGCGAGCAGGTATGTTTGATAGAACCCGCCAATTCACTGGGCGACATCGGTCGCTGATACCCTGACACCACTGTCATCTACATTTCATCAAACATTAGCTAACCAGCGCATCGCAATCATAGAAGCCCCGCCGCCATAACAACCATGGGCGTTTCAACGACCGCCGCCCTCACAATAACCACCGGAATGACAGCCGGGGCGCCACCAGACGTCGGGACGATTACCCGCGTGATGGCGTGAAAAAGGTGCGTCATCGGCGGGTTGGTTGAAATCTGACCTGGTGCAGTCGCACGGGTTGGAAATCTGCCAGGACGATAAACGTGATGTAGTATGGATAGGTGCTTACGGTGTTTTTTGACAATAGGCCAGTTACCGGGATGATCAGCGGGACCTGGACAGGTTAGTTTTTTTGTGTGTGTTTGGGGTGATCAATGGCTAACACCCGGTAGTGAATGGGTCCATGACAGATACGAGGACAACAGCCGTCGTGGAAACGACCATCGCCGTCGCCGGGACTCTTTTGACCGTCCAACCTTCAAGTACGACTATAAACCGGAACAGCCTTGAACCAGCAGCTAATAGATGAATAGCGAGGCGCGCGGTACCCGGATTCGTGTGGACAACATCCACTACGATTTGACCGAAGACGAGCTTCGGGTAAGAACCAGATCTTGTAGGGTTGGTCTTGTATATGTCTAACTCGCATTTAGTCACTTTTTGACCGCATCGGTCGCGTGGTGAGGTTCCAACTTCGCTACGATCGTGCTGGCCGTTCGGAGGGTGTAGCTTTCGTAACATATGAAAGCTACGCAGATGCGAAGAAGGCCGTGGCTGACTACAACGGCGCCAATGCTAACGGTAAGATAATTCAATCCCATGTTTGTATTGCCAAACAGCTAACCATTTTATAGGCCAACCTATCACGCTGTCGGTGGTTTCTTCGGAGGCCCCAAGCGGAAGCGCAAGTTCAGGGTCAAGAAGAAACCCATTTGACTNCTATAAACCGGAACAGCCTTGAACCAGCAGCTAATAGATGAATAGCGAGGCGCGCGGTACCCGGATTCGTGTGGACAACATCCACTACGATTTGACCGAAGACGAGCTTCGGGTAAGAACCTGATTTTGTAGGGTTGGTCTTGTATATGTCTAACTCGCGTTTAGTCACTTTTTGACCGCATCGGTCGCGTGGTGAGGTTCCAACTTCGCTACGATCGTGCTGGCCGTTCGGAGGGTGTAGCTTTCGTAACATATGAAAGCTACGCAGATGCGAAGAAGGCCGTGGCTGACTACAACGGCGCCAATGCTAACGGTAAGATAATTCAATCCCATGTTTGTATTGCCAAACAGCTAACCATTTTATAGGCCAACCTATCACGCTGTCGGTGGTTTCTTCGGAGGCCCCAAGCGGAAGCGCAAGTTCAGGGTCAAGAAGAAACCCATTTGACTCGGCTGTGATGCCAGGTCGTTCTTTGGCTGATCGTGTGTCTTCCCCCCGTGACCGCTCTTTCTCCCCGCGCAGACATATTGAGAATGAAAATGCTACTGGCCTTGGAATCGATAGATATGTCCCTGGGCAGAACAGCAGATCGCGGAGTCCCATGCACAACCGCCGGCACCAGGGTGGTCGCCGCCCGGGTGATCGTCGTCAGTTCAACAACGGACGGGGTCATCGTTCGGGGGGTGCAGCCGAGGGCGGTCGTCCTCGGAAGACCCAGGAGGAGTTGGATGCCGAGATGGCCAACTACTTTGGGGATTCGACGGAGAAGACTGGTGAGCAGGGCGAACAGGGAGAGCAGGCAACTCCCGTTGCTGTTGCTGGTGCGACTGATGACGTTGATATGATTGAGTAGGAAGTCAATCAATAAGTTGAGTGGCTAGATGAAGATCTAGTGTGTTTGACGTTTGACATGGTCTGGTAAGGGTAAGAAGTCATGGGTTCTTTTTGTTTTTGTTTAATTGGAAAGTTGTTTGCAGTTGTTATGTTGTTTGGCGTTTGTTTATATCATCTACATACATAGATTACATGAGTTGTTTTTGTAAAATTTTGTTCTGTTGTCCAGGTTCATTGACTTTTAAAGGTGACTCGAGAGAATGGCGCTTCGAGAGCTGTACTGGTGGTGTTGGAGTGGAGGTATGCTCCTTCTGTAGATAGTGCTGTGAAGAGGCCTGGGACCATGGTGATTGGAGAGATAGACTGGGACTTTGTGAATGGCTGAGTAGGTTGTCTTGCGGAGCCGAAGATGAATCGGCCGTTTGTCGCCGTTGACTCAAGTTCAGGCTGGCATCTGAAAGGTTGGAGTGGCGAAATGAGGAACTGCACATGAGAACCAGGCTTGATTAGACCCCGTGAAGTGAACCCCGATATAAAAGAAGGGAGTCCATCGGGATCAAATTGAGAGTCCTCGGGGTCTGTAGTCGGGGGTTTCCAGAGAGTCTCGAGGGCGAGACGACCTTGGTGAGGACCCCAGCCACCACCGCCGGATTCTAAAGAGCGTTAGTTGGGGAGTTGAGATGGAGAGTATGGAGGAATACCTAGACGGTAGAGTTCATGGCCTTGTGATAGGAGATTGGCGAGGCGGCGAGAGATGGACTTGGCGGCGGTGGTTTCGGTGGCGGGGTTGGTGAATGTAGAGAGGATGTTTGGGAGATTGTCGGTTGGTGATAGGGTGGGCGATGAATTGGCGGGTGAGATTAAACTCCATATATCGGGTGGGGCGTTGATATTCCGGTGTTTGTAGATTGGTGGGATTCTACTTTCTAGGAGTTTGGAGGCGGGTTGGGGAGCGGCGGTGGCGGATGAAGAGAGGGTTGATAGGATGTTACCGAGACAGGTGACGATTGTGTGTGGGGGTGTTACGGGAATGAGAGGGACGGAGAGACGAGGTTGCAATGAGGGCAGTGTAATGGTTTGATTTGACAGTGGACGGATATCGGTGAATGATGGTTCTAAAGTCGGGGTAACATGGAGGGTTGTCCGGTGTAGAGTCACCTCATGTCCTGTCGTGAAAAGGGTGAAAGCCAACGGCACAGTTAGATTTGTCAACCCCGACTTAAAAGAAAGCTGCCCGTGAATCTTCCCCGGCTTTGTCGCATGGCTCGATTCATGGAACAAAGAGTCCCCGGTGAGAATCGAGATTCCCTCTTTAGGACTGTTGAATGCGTCATGGGCGGCAAGTGAGTCAATTACGCCCGTGGCTATCTGGGTTTCATGTCTGGGAGACCCGAGGAGAGCGTGTATCAGAGATACATCTTGGAGATATCGAGATAGACCTGGGGTAGCGAGAATGACAGCCTGGGATGAAGATGCTGATGGGGGATTGGCTTTGAGGTAGGATTGAAGCGTTGTCTGACACGGTCTTTAGTTTCAGTACTTCTAAGACATGGAATAACCTATGTACATACGTTGGACAAAGTCGGATCAAGATACAAAGTGTATTGTCCCCTTCTAGAAGCCGAACAACTAAATTGTCGTCTCCAGGGTACCCCTCTCTTGAAAACCATCCTCATGGTGGTCTTCAACAAGCTTACATCCATATCCGAACACCATCAATGACGTCTATCCCTGTGGCTGAAAGCTACGCCACATGTGGCGCCACTTAAACCTATCACTATCGGTACCCCACACCCCACTTATGCCTGCACTCAAAGAACGGCGTTAATGAGTCAAGAAATCACTTTAACGGTCGGGAGTCACTTCTAAGACAAGAGGCCGTGAAATCCGTCCAGCTGCTGATTATCTGCTTAGGCTACGGTGGGAATCCCCGCATTATAACCCTTTCTTTTTTTTTCCGATTGTATTTAGTTGTGTACAAATTTAAAAGCAAGGAATCCCGTCAATTTTGTCGGGTTTTTTTGCTGCTTATAACTTCGTCAAGACGTTTGGACATACGCTGAGATTATTGCGTGTTGCCCGTGTGAATAGACGGGCTTATACTTTTTCTGGATTACCCAGGAATTTGCAAGGATTTGGAATTCGTGCCATGGCTTCTGCTCCCGAGAAGACGGCCGGTGAGTTTGGGAAGATGCGATAGTTCGCAAGATGGAAGCTGATTTTTTGAAATAGAGGCCGTTAACGCCCCGGCTACCGAACAACCCGCCGTTCCCAAGGTCAAGACCGCCAAGGAGCGTAAGTTTTGATAGCCCCATGCTGACGTCATATGTCTGTGTCTAACAACCTCATCTCGTAGTCGAAAAGGAACGTAAAAAGGCCGAAAAGGCTGCGAAATTCGCCGCTAAGAACAAGGCCAAAGCCGACAGTGCCGCCGCTCCCCCCAAGGAGGCCAAGGAGAAGAAGGCTAAGCCTGCCAAGAAGGAGGAGGAGCCTCTCCCTGAATACGTCGAGGTTACCCCCGAGGGTGACAAGAAGGTTCTCCAGTCTTTCGACCACCCGCATTACAAGGCGTACAGCGCCGTCGCTGTCGAGTCGGCTTGGTATGAGTGGTGGAACAAGCAGGGCTACTTTAAGCCTCAGTTGAAGGAGGATGGATCTGTTTTGGATAAGGGCAGTTTCGTCATCGTTCACCCGCCGCCGAACGTCACGGGTGCGCTGCACATGGGTCACGCTCTGGGTGACTCTCTTCAGGATGCTATGACGCGGTGGTACCGTATGCGCGGATACTCTACCCTTTGGTTGCCTGGTTGCGATCACGCTGGTATTGCTACTCAGTCTGTTGTTGAGCGGATGCTTCAGCGCCGGGAGAACAAGACCCGCCATGATTTGGGTCGTGAGAAGTTTGTCGAGCGCGTTTGGGAGTGGAAGGAGGAGTACCACACTAAGATTAACAAGGCTTTGACTAAGCTTGGTGGCTCGTTCGATTGGGAGAGAGAGGCGTTTACCATGGAGCCGAGATTGTCGAAGGCTGTTACGGAGGCTTTCGTTCAGTTCCACGAGGAGGGTATCATTTACAGAGCCAACAGATTGGTTAACTGGTCAACCAAGCTGTCTACCGCCGTGTCCAACCTCGAGGTCAACAACAAGGAGCTCACTGGCCGCACTCTTTTGGATGTCCCCGGCTACGACCGCAAGGTCGAGTTCGGTGTGATTGTCCACTTCAAGTACCCAATCGAGGGTTCCGACGAGACCATTGAGGTTGCCACCACCCGTATCGAGACCATGGTTGGTGACACTGGTATCGCCGTCCACCCCTCTGACAAGCGCTACGCCCACCTGGTCGGCAAGTTCGCTCTGCACCCCTTCCTCGACCGCAAGCTGCCTATTATCGCCGATGAGTACGTCGACCTGGAGTTCGGTACTGGTGCCGTCAAGTTGACTCCTGCCCACGACCCTAACGATTTCAACCTGGGTCAGAAGCACAAGCTGGAGTTCATTAACGTTCTGACTGACGATGGTCTGATGAACGAGAATGCTGGTCCTTACCAGGGCCAGAAGCGCTTCGATGTCCGTTACAAGATTCAGGAGGACCTCAAGGCCAAGGGTCTTTGGGTCAAGGTTGAGCCTAACCCGATGAAGGTTCCTATCTGCGACCGGTCCAAGGATATCATTGAGCCTATTCTGAAGCCTCAGTGGTGGGTCAAGACCGATAAGCTGGCTGCTGCTGCTGTCGAGGCCGTTACCTCTGGCGAGATTGAGATCCGTCCATCCACCGCCAAGAACATGTTCCTGTCGTGGATGGCTCCTGACAACATTCAGGATTGGTGTATCTCGAGACAACTTTGGTGGGGTCACCAGTGCCCTGTTTACCAGGCTGTTGTCGAGGGTGAGTCTGCTGAGAGTGCTCAGTGGTTCGCTGGTCGGACTGAGGAGGAGGCCAGAGCTAAGGCTGAGAAGGCTCTGCCTGGTAAGACTTTCAAGTTGGTCAGAGATGAGGATGTTCTGGATACTTGGTTCTCTTCTGGTCTGTGGCCTTTCAGCACCATGGGCTGGCCCGATAACAAGTCTCTTGATATGGAGCGTTTCTTCCCTACCTCCGTTCTTGAGACTGGTTGGGATATCATTTTCTTCTGGATCGCCCGTATGATCATGATGGGTATCAAGCTCACTGGCAAGGTTCCCTTCAAGGAGGTCTTCTGCCACTCTCTTGTCCGTGACAGCGAGGGTCGCAAGATGTCCAAGTCTCTGGGTAATACCATCTCTCCTCTTGACGTTATTGCCGGTATCAAGTTGGATGATCTTACTGCCCAGCTTCACACTGGTAACCTCCACCCCTCCGAGGTCGAGAAGGCCACCAAGTGGCAGCGCTCTGCTTTCCCCGATGGCATTCCCCAGTGCGGTGCTGACGCTCTGAGATTCTTCATGATCTCATCAACTGCCCCCTCTGGTAGTGACATTAACCTGGACATCAAGATTCTTGCCGCCATGCGCCGTTTCTCCAACAAGATCTGGCAGGCGGGTAAGTATGTCCTGGGTAAGTTGCCCGAGGACTTCAAGCCTAAGGCGCAGATTGAGCCTGGTGTCACTCTGGCTGAGAAGTGGATTCTCAGCAAGATGACTACCGCTGCCAAGGAGGTTAACGAGGCTTTGGGTGCTCGTGAGTTCCAGAAGGCTGCTAACCTGGTCTACCAATACTGGTGGACTCACCTCTGCGACGTCTGGATTGAGAACTCCAAGTCCATTATCCAGGACGGTACCCCCGAGGAAGCCGAGTCCTCTCTGCAGACTCTCTACAGCACCCTTGAGGCCGCTCTTCTCCTGATCCACCCCTTCATGCCCTTCATCTCCGAGGAGCTCTGGCAACGTCTCCCCAGACGCGCCGGCGACAAGACTGAGTCTATCATGCTGGCCGCCTACCCCGAGTTCAACGAGTCCTTCTACAACCCCCAGGCCGAAGCCGCCTACGAGCTTGTCATGGGCTGCTCGCGTGGTGCCCGCTCTCTCATGTCTGAGTACATGATCAAGGATAACGGCAAGGTTCTCCTCCAGGCTCTCGATGCTACCTCTCTCTCCACAATCACCGCCGAGGCTGCGTCTATCAAGACCCTCTGCGGAAAGGGCTGCAAGGAGGTTGAAGTTCTTTCGCCCGATGCGCCTAGACCGGCTGGTTGTGTCGCGTACCCCGTCGGTGCGGAGGCCACGGCCTTCTTGTATGTCAAGGGTAGAGTTGACTGGGATGCCGAAATTGGCAAGGCCCAGAAGAAGTTGGATAAGGTTGTTGCTGGTATTGCCAAGCAGAAGAAGTTGCTGGGTGATGCCAAGTATCTGGAGAAGGTTGCGGCGTCTATTCGCGAGGGTGATGAGAAGAAGTTGGTTGATTTGGAGGCCGAGAAGGAGGGATTCGAGGGCACGATTAAACAGTTTGAGCAGCTCAAGTTGGAGTAATTTATGGCAGTTTAGTTTAGTGTAAAAAAATGGCAGTTTGATTTCGACAAGTGTATCTAATTCTCTACTCATTCTTCTTCTCTTTCTTCTCCTTCCGTTCTCTTTCCTCCTCCTGTTCAAATTCCTGGAGCTCCTTGTGCTCGGCATACCACTGACCGGCCTGGAGGACCAAAACGCCCACCAGAACTAAAGCCAAAATAGTGTTTGATGCGCTAAGAACTCTCATGGAATCCTCTCTGCCCATCCACACCTCTCCCTTCTCCACAGCCAAGCGCGCATTCGCAACCCACTCCTCGTCACTCCACACATCAGCACTAACCGCGCGCAAAGTCTTAACAATGTTCGCGACATACACACACACGCCGATAAAATACAAAATCAACGAAGCGCCATCGAAGAGGAAGTTCGCCTCGGACGGACGGAACAACTTAAGGAAGAACCCGGCGAAACCAACCGACACAACGATGTTCAATAGACGGCCGATCAGAGGAGGCGCTTGGTGCATGAAGGTTAGGTGAGTGGCTAGTTGGTCGTAGTATGTGGCGGGAACGGGGCTGGAGGTCCAGAGGAGAGGATAGTCATAGGGGAATGAGGCGAAAAGGATCCCGAGGAAGAAACAGGTTGCTTGGACATGTTAATATTTTGGCAGAGGCTGCGCGGGGAGAAGATACTTACGGCCGATGATCATGAAGGTGGCAAAGGAGCCGGTACCGCGATAGTTTCGCGAGGTGCTGGATTTCGACCAGTCTATCCACTGTGTCATTTCGTCTGATTTTGCTAAAGTAGTTGAAGAAAGAAAAGAAGAAATCGCAAAGCGGAGTTCTTCCCGCCAGTCTTATATATTACCTCCAATTCAATAGCTAGCTAGCTAACTAGCTCCTCCTTATCTCTTATCATCGTAGGGTTTCTCCATTTCTGCGGCTTCTACCCGGTCCCACTATTGCCACGTTGCCACCCTAATACTCGGGTTCCTTTAGGGTTGGGAGGCTCTGAGGCGGACGAGGGTGAGGATGATGGACTTTGTGGTGGGGCGTCGATCATGTAAGTAGACTACTTTTTTTTGATTCAGCTGGGGTGGACGAATTGGGAAAGAAGGATGGAGATGCAGAATAAATTGTCGTATTGGTTAGGTTTACGGGCGTTTGTTTTGGCGTTGGGCTTTATTGGGGGTTGCCCTGGCGGAATGTGGGTGGCATTCCAAAGAAAATGGGGGTATATAAGATGGTGACAGAGTCCCCTTTTTTTTTCTTCTGTAGTGGTTTCCCTTTTGTCGATCTCTTGGAGTTTCAGTAGCTTATCATGTTGTTTCTTCGTTTTTTAATAGCGCTTGTCTCGGCTGTCTCCGGGACACTTACTATCTATTCTGCTTCGGATAAATGGACCTATATCGGGTGTTGGAATGAGACAACGCAGCTCGATGGAGCAGGTGGTGCTAGGGCGTTAGCGGGCGGTAAATCGGAGATGTTGATGGGGAATATGACAGTTCCGATATGTATGTCTTATTGTGCTGAAGACGGATATGAACTAGCGGGATTGGAGTATTCACGGTAAGTTCCCTTTTTGGTCTTCAGATTGTGGAGATGGAGACTGACCAAAGTAGCGAATGTTGGTGCTCGCATTATAAGTCGAGTTTAAGTGTTCAGTTGAATGATAGTCTCTGCAATACGCCCTGTGATGGCGACGAAGGAGTAGCATGTGGTGGATCTTTAGCATTGACGGTCTATCAGAACCAGTCTTCGGCCGCTTCTGGAATGGTATACAGTCTATCGCTCGGCATGCTTGTTTTAGGATTGATAATTGCTATTTAATACACATCTAACATTACAAGGTAACCGGGGGAATTCCCCGTGCCTGTCCCGCATTTCTTAAGACTAAAGAACACGCTTGTAGCGCATCGGGCCAACTTGAGGGGGTTGTTAGATTGGCTACTTTCCAGTCTAGCCAGCGGGTTAGTCGCACGGCTTTATCCATGGCTTGCTCTTCGAGGATGACACGGCCGAGGTAGTCTGTAAACATGGCGAGATCATCGGGGTGGGGGCCGCCTGGGCTGGTTTGGAGCCATGAGGTTATTAGGGATTTAATGGTGGTTTCGTCGGTAGTGTTCTCAGGGCCGAAAGGTATGATGGGTGGTAGTGGGCGGATGATAGATCGAGGAGTGGGGGATTCCTCACGCCGTTCTAAAAGAAGATATCTTTCTCGTTCTCTAAGAATCTCTTCTCTCAAGTCCCCTGGCAACTCTGCCAAAACATGCTCATCAATCTGCATATCCACACTCCTCTCCTCCGTCCTCCGTCTCGACGGACTTGCCTCCCCAAGCATAAAGCCCATCCTTAATAAATCCCTACTTGTCCCATCTCTCCGTTTTCGTGTCCGTTTGGGTGTCTGTGGTTTCTGTTTTCCCGGGGACTGTTTCTTAGGAGACACAGGAGGTACGGAATATGATGCGAGAATCTCACTTTGCATGCTAACTGGTAATGCATTGAACACAGCAGGGTCGATTCCCGCGGGGAGATCTATCGGGGGTGTCTTTTCTCGGGAAGATGCCGGATGGAGGAGTTTCGAACGGATCTCAGAGGGTAGTTGTGCGAGGACTGCGGGGTCGGCGTCAGGGGGGAGAATGAATTGTGTTGAGGGCATCTGGACTTTCTTGAAGGGCGGTTCTGGGGATGGAGAGGCTTTTCGTTTTCCTTTAGCTTTGGCGGTGGGGAATTGTAGAAGTGGTTGACTCCCCGTTAGTCGACCCTCCTTGTCACCAGTGAGATTCGTCATTGTTATACCGATGCCGCGGATATCACCAAGGGCAAAAGCCCATGATTTTATGAGCTTGGTTACTTCTCGTAGTAAGACAGCCTCATCACGAGTTGGAACACCTAGGATAACGCCCTTTGAGAAGGAGTCACATACTCCATGGCCAAGATGTTTGACACCTTCAAACGGTTCTCCGGCCTTCCGTCGCATCACTTTAACTGTTAAACTGGCCCCTCGAACGCCTTCTGTGGCCATCCGCTTTATAACCTCCCCACAGAGCCCACGAAGGAACATATCCAGGTCATCCTGTCCCCTGAACCGCACACCCCATGAAATTTCACATGAGATGGATTTTCTCGGTTGGGAAAGACACAACGGTGTGTCATCGATACCACGTGCAAAAGACCACAACTTCGCCCCAGTTTTCGGCCCGAGAAGGGCTGATAACCGGGCTTTTGAGAGTGGGAGGATCTCGGAGATTTGGGAGATTCCTTGCTCGGATAGCTTGGAGGTTATGGAGGTTGCGACGCCGGGGAGACAAGAAACCGGAAGGCCGGCTAGGAATGTGGTGATTTCGGACTCTTTGAGGTGGAATTGGCCTGCAGGTTTAGCCTTTCGCAAGGCCAGCTTGGCTAGGAGGATATTTCCGCCTACTCCTACTGAGACTCTACATCCCGTTCGTTTGAAGACTTCATCTCGAATATCCATTGCAACCTTCTCTACCATCTCGTCTTCATTATCCCCCAGGACTAACTCCGTGCCATCCATTAACACCTCGTCAACACTAACACTTTGCACCGGCACCCCCTTTTCCAAGACAACCTCATAGAAATGGCTTGAAGCAACTTCATACGCAGGAAAGTCATACGGCAGAACAACCAACCCGGGACATAGCTCCTTTGCAGTCTTCATCCACATACCATTCTTCAGACCACAGTTTCTCGCAGGGTAATTGCAACTCGCAATCTCACTACTACTACTCGCCGAATGCGCCACAGCCACGGGTTTATCCGCAAGTTCCGGGTGTTTCAGAAGACTCACTGCGCAGAAGAAACTGTCGAAATCCACGTGAAAGATGTATCGGCGAGGGTAGTTCTTGACAGTGGTACCAGAGGATGCAGAGAGACGTGCTAGTTTGGATTTTAAGGTGGCTTTCCAAGCGGAGAGATGGTGGAGACGACTGGTGGAATAGTAGTGAGTTATGAAGTCTGGATTGGCGGTGCTGGATTGTGCGAGATGGGGGTCTGATAAGAGCCAGGCGTTATAGGCTTCGGGGGTGGGATTTTTGGGAAGGGGCGGACGAATTGGGTTTGATGGGGGTTTATGTATGGATGGAGGTGATAGTTCAGTTGAAACTTCTTTTTGTAGTTCAACCTCAGCGTGCACTTGGCCCTCGGTTTGGTGAAGGATGTCAGAGGGTATTTCAAAGCTGGATATTAGATAGTCTTCAGGGGGAAGTTTATCAGGTAGCTTTGGAAGTGGTTCCTCCTGTGGGGGGTCATATGTTTCCAGTAGAGAGTTCTCCGTGGGCTCTTGGAACATAGCCAGGAGGGAGTCGTCCGGTGATTCCTCTGGTGGCTCCTCTGGTGGTTCCTCCGGGATATCCCTCTCAACATGGCCATAGAAGCCCCCCAAACTAGCTTCTTTATACCCAGTTTCTAAATCCTCTCCTTTCTGACTAACCTGGACCTCACCAAAGCCACCTAACGTTCGTTGTCTACTCCCTTCTCCAATAACCCTATACGCCGTCCACGGCAAAAGTCTCCCGGCGGCCACGGACTCCGTTACCCATGTCGGTTTCACGACCCTATACCGAGCCAACTCTATTCGTTTCTTTGGTGTTAACGCTGTAGCGATGATATGCGTAGCTTGAGTTTTCCCATCAAGATATTGTAAAAAGATGGCCCCATGTTCCACTAGTATACGGTGTAGTCTAGAACTGTTAGCTACATACAACAAGCGATCGGGAAACTAACACTTGGAGACTTGGCTGTGTATAACCCTCCACTTTAGCAACCACCCCTTCAAAGATCCTCGGGAGGCCCTTTTCACTCGCTCCGGCTCGAATTTTCGCATCGATGTTTTGGAGTTTCTCTTTCTTGCGTCGCATGTACTCTGGGAACCCACCAAAGCGACTTGCCTCATACTCCTCGCCCGTAGATTCTCTCTCAGTGAGCTCCTTTAGCGTTTTCGCTGACCTCTTTTCCAACGGCGTGCCCATTTTGTGTAATTGATGATTGTCTAATCTTGAGACGGCTCTCTGATGTCTCATGCCCTTTGACGTCGTCATGTAACACAAGATGTCCCAAAATAGATCACTTTACGCGTCGTCACGTGGGGTTGGGATTTAGACAAGACCCACTTTATTTTGAGGGTATAGATGCTTTGCGAATGCGGTTGTGAGAGTGTATGGTGTGTTGAATAAGCAAAACATCATGAATAACGATCAATTTCGCAAACTTGTTTTGGCGGGGAGTAAAGGGAGTACTGCGCCGTCAAGCTCAGAAGAGCCTGTGAATGAAAATGCCCCAAAAAGGACATTTGCGCCAATGTAAGTCTCTCGACTCAGTCACGCAAACTAAACTGACAAATCTAGTCCTCGCCAAAAGAAACCAGCTCCCTCGTTCACAGCGCGTTCAGCGACTCAGCAATCCATTTTCAAGTCAATCGCCCCACGTGGGTCAAAATTAGCTTCAGGCTATACCGACCGGACACAGACACGGAATTCAGATGAGCGAGAGGACAAATTAAAGAAGTTGGCGCGTTTGTTGAAAGATGAGGAGATCACAAGAGAGGAATATGATAAGCAGGTTGAAGAACTTACAAAGGGGGCTACATATTTAAAGAGAGGGCTGGATTTTGAGTTGCTCAGAAAGGTGAAAGAAGGCGTGGACGTTTTAGGCGTTGAGAAGAAGGAAGAAGAAGGGAAGGAAAGTGGAGGAGAAGCAGAAGAAGCAGAAGATCTCGACGACGAGCTCGACGCAGCACTAGACGGCAAAATCACCGCCAAAACCCGCACATCAGCCCCCAAGCGGGGAAACCTCTCAGCAACCTCTCAAAAACAAACACGCGCCCAACTTCTCGCTTCATTCAAAGCTCAACGCGCCGCAGCCGCAGCGAAATCTGCGGAATCCGCGCGCTTCAAGAAGATTGGTGGACGGAAAGAAGCGGGGAGTAGGGTTGAGTGGGATTCTAAAGGTCGGGAGGTACTGGTTATTGTGGATGAGGATGGATTTGAGAAGAGACTTGTCAAGAAGAATAAGGAGGAGGAGAACGGCGTTAAGGGGGTTGATGTTGTTGATGATGAACAGAAGCCCTTGGGTATGGAGGTTGAAGAGGCGCAGAAGAAGGAGGATGAAGAAGAAGATGAGGCAGATATCTTTGGAGATGCGGGGAGTGATTATGATCCTTTGGCTGGTATTGGGTCTGATTCAGAGTCTGAGTCTGATGCTGAAACCAAGAAAGAACCCACCAAGAAGTCGCCACCATCATCTCCGAAACCAACCGCTACCAAACCTCAAAACTACTTCCCATCGTCAACTCCTCTTCCATCAACCCTAAGTCAACCAGCACCAAGCTGGACTGATCCTACGCTTCAAGCTATCCTACAAAAGGCATCAACAATCAACATCCCATCCGACCCACATGCAGCCGAACGAGCAGAGAAACGTCGTCGGATGTTGGAGAATCATGATCGCGATGCAGAAGATATGGACATGGGTTTCGGTACTTCGAGATATGAAGATGAAGAAGACGGCCAGGATGGAGATAAGAAGGTCAGACTTAGTAAGTGGACAGGGTTAGGTGGACCCATCAACGATAATGAAGCTACTGGGTCTAAAAAGGAACCCCGAAAAAGAGGTGGGAAGAAAAGAAAGGGAGATGGAAATAATATTGATGATGTCATGCGCGTTATTGAACAAAGGAAGAAGGGGTTGTAATTTAGATCTTTTTTGCTACACATGTATGTATGTATATACACGACGTTCATAGATGAGTAACGTGCGTATGGGCTGTCCCCACTTTTCCCCGCCCGTGATATAGGAGTTAATCTCGAAGGAAACGTGGGGAAATATATGTACATACCATTGTTTGATTTGTTAGGTAATTGATTGATAATTCTTTTTACAAGCATACAGACTAGTATTCAATGACGTGTACAAACAAGACGCCCATCTGGTTGGATTGCGATCCTGGTCATGACGTATGTTCTCTTTTCCTTGGTGTTGAAAATGGATCTTATCTAATATATTTAGGACGCCTTTGCAATTCTCCTCGCAGCGCACCACCCACAGTTTGAATTACTCGGGATATCTACAGTTTTCGGAAATGCCTCATTAGCGAAAACCACGCCAAATGCTTCGTCCATCTTGACTGCCTTGGGGAAGGCTGATATCCCGATTTACCCCGGCCATGCCAACCCACTTCATCGCGCACCAATGCATGACCCGGCCTGTTCCATCCACGGAGAATCCGGTCTTGACGGGACAGACTTGTTACCCGTGGGAACGGCAACTGTCCACGACGACGCAGACACGATCTTGGAAATGAGGAATGCGTTGATGGGGACAAAGGAGGGGTCGGCTTGGTTGGTTGCTACGGGCAGTCTGACGAATGCGGCGGCCTTGTTTGAGAGGTTTCCTGAGGTGGCGGGGTATATCGCGGGGTTCAGCCTTATGGGTGGGGCTGTTGGCGGGGACTTTACAGAGGCGATTCTGGGGGAGGTTGATGGGGTGAAGAGAATTGGGAATTGGAGTCCCTTTGCTGAGTTTAATATCTTGGTGGATCCAGAGGCAGCGAAGAGTTTGTTTGATAATGAGGTGTTGAAGGGAAAGATGGTTATGGTGGGATTGGATTTGACACATCAAGTTCTTGTTACTGAGGATGTTAGAAAGACTCTTCTTTACGGTCCTACTGGGTCGGGAGAGACGGTACTTAGAAAGATGTTGGTTGAGTTGATGATGTTCTTCGCCAAGACATATGCGTAAGTTCCTCATCCTCGTGGCTCTTCACAAAACTAACAAAACCAGCGACGTATTCGGAATCACCGACGGCCCTCCACTTCATGACCCGTTAGCCGTAGCCGTTGCCTTGCTATCAACCAGCTCCGCCATCCCATTCACCACCACCGATCCAGAGAACCCCACAGTCCAAGAACGGTACGCGGTTGACGTGGTGACCGCTGGCTCCTATGCCGAAGCACAATTAGGACATGCCGAGACCGGTAGAACCATAGTCACTAAGCTACCCCCGGGAGAACCAGGCGTGATGATTCCCCGGGCTGTCGATTTGAAGTCTTTTTGGGCCACGATAGAAGAGTGTATTGAACGGGCAGATAAAGCTAATGAGTTGGCTGGTTGGTCGTGGGTTCGGGTGTAATCCAATACTTAATCTAATCTTCGTTCCTGTACCTCTTCAATCTTCTTTAACCCCTCCATTACACGTCCATATACCCACACTGTAATTGAATTACCAGGGCTACTCTTGACTAAACTGATTCCCAACCCTCTGTAGAACCCGCGGATGCCTTCACGCGCCGCGATACTCTTGCATGCTGCCCAGGTACTCCTGTATTCTGGGATATCCCGATAGACATATAACGCCCGAGTAGGCCCTTGGACTTGCATTCGTTTGCGAAGGAGATCAAACGGGAATACCGCCATCTTGGATACCGCACCAGCTACACTTCCCGCCGTAGCGTCATCAGCGCCGTATGGTAGTTCCCAGCGACCAAGAGCACTTCGTAACCCTTCATAAACAGTAAAGAAGATACCCATCTGCGGCAACGCCTGAACCAAGGTAGGAGATAACCCTCTAAAGAACCCTTTGACACCTTCATCCCTCCAAATCACTTGGCACGCACCCCCAAGGGACCCGTAAACTCTCTGATTCCCCTGCATTGCGAACCGCGTCCGTAACAAATCCAATGGATAAGTAACAGCCGTAGCCGCAGCTCCACCTACCGCACCCGCCAAAAACGCCTCTTGTCCATGCGGCAACCTCGGCACTCCTAAGCCGTCGGAGATGCGGTGGAGCACATGTGCAGTGGTCCGGTAGCTGATGAATTGAACACCCGTATAGCTCGCGTACATCACTTCGGCGGGGATGTTTCCCTTCCAGAAGGCCCGGAGACCTTCATTGAGAAAGATTGATTTTATAGTGGAGATTGTTCCGAGGGGCGTTGGACCGGAACCTGGAGTGTGGATTGATTGTAGTTGGAGACGGATTTTGACTACATCGAGAGGGGAGACGACAAAGCGGGTTACCAGGCCGGCAGTTAGGCCTGCGATAAACGATTGGGTTTTTGTTCCCTAGTCTTGTTAGCAAGATACTCATCATATAACCTTTCAATACTCACCTTGTCCTTTATATGCTCTTTTCCTGCACTAGCCATTATCAATATTGTCATACATCAGCTATCATCATCAAGCGCGCTGTAAGAAACCCTAATTGGAAAGCCGAAGCGCCAAGAGTCATAGGGTAGATTAGGGCTATATGTCACGTGCTCATGTTTATTCATGTATGACGTCGTTGGGGTAGCGGGGTCGTAAGTAGGTCACACTCTATCAAGCTATCAATTTCTTTAAGAGTATACTTACCCCTAATTTTCAGTCGACAAAATGGCCACACCATTGACAGCTACAGCGTTAGAAGCGGCCTTGGGTCCACTACTCACGGCCCTCGCTAGTCCCGCGGCCTCAGCGGCTCCCCCGGCTGGTCTCCTACCTTTCCTGACACCTCTGCTTCGCCACCGACTTACCTATCTCTCCAGCGAGGCGTCTCCATGGCCGCAACATCTATCGCCGAATCCGGGGTTACCTGATTTTTTGAGCGGGTTGAGAGAAAGCGGACTTCTCGAGATGCATCCTGTTTCGGGGATGGTGGAAGTTGATTGGGAGGATTGTGAGGTTGTGTATCAGCGTGTTGATGTGGAGAGTTTGACGAGCTGGGTTACTGTTCGGCCTTTGGAGGATATGCGGGTTTTTCTTGTTTGGAGGGACGATGAAGATGGAAAGGGCTGGGGAGTTTCGGGGGTCTACCTGGCGAGTCATGAGGTTCCACGGGATGGAAAGGGGACTGTTGAGGAGGCTGAGGCCGCTTTCAAAGAGTGGATTAAGACACAGACTCCAGTTAAAACGGCTGAGGAAACTCAGGATGATGACTATTGGAATCAATATGATGACCTCCCATCAGAGACTCCAGGTGCTGGAACACCTATTCCAGCGGGAACATCGACACTGAAGGCTCCCTCGGAAAAGAAGGAGCTTACTGAAGAAGATTCCTATTATGCGCAGTATGAATCTGTTCAACCAGCACTTGATAGCCACGACCCCGATGAACAAGCCCATTTGGATATTGCCGGAATATCATCAACTCTCGGCTCCACCCAGTCAAGATCGATTCCCGCCCCCGTGGTCACCGACATCCCTCTTCACCAACCTCTTCCTACGTCATCTCCTAAATCCGTACGAACCCTCGAACAAAAGGCATCTAAGGAGAGCCACCGTGACCTTGCTCTGCACCATCATATCTCCTCCAGTGTGCAAAATCTCTGGCATTTAGCACGGGACTCGGGCATGGATTGGAGGGGTTTTAACGACCTTGTTACTCAGTCGTTAAAGGACGAAGCAGATGCGATTTAGCGGCGTGGAGTAGGATATATATAGAACGAATGGATTGGCGGATCATTTCTAGGTCCGGGGTTCGGCTGGGCTGGACTTTCCTGGGTAGGGTTGGATTGGGGGCCATTGTAGGTGTCATTTTTCTTGGGCTTGGGGTTTTCAGGATACAAGTCGGGCCGTCTCTGATGGCTCGAATCTCTTGATTAGATCATATTGAGAAAATAGCCCCTAACTTTATATCTCTAGAGGCTGTCTATACAATGCAAACATTCTCATTCTCAGCTCCGCACTGACTTTTATATACTAGGAACGCTACCAGTCATGGGTTGTCCTGAGGGCGGTCGGTTACGGTCGGATAGCCAATTCATTACACACAGGCTTCCTAGTGATGGACCCAAAGCCGCGGATTCTCGGGCGGTTTTTCAGCGTGCGTGCGGAGCAAGTACACGTGTGGGTTAGGGTTCATGGACACTGTTCAGAGCAGATATGAAGGTCGGCGATTGGATTGTACTTTTGAGGACTTTGCATTTTGACGTGGGTGGTTTGATGACTTGCAAGGAGGAAGAGCATGGCATCAGCTTTGTTGGAAATAAATGTACGTGTATACATATGTATGTATTTGCATAGTCTTTGTAGGAAGAGAGATGGAAGGTAGATCTTATCATCATCACCTGGGGACACAGATATTTTTTAGGTACACCCGGGGGTGAAGTCCCAGGGGTGAAGGATGCACAAGGTGCGTTACGTCGAGAGAACCGGTCTGCAGGGTGTCAGGGTCGTCTGTGTTTTGTGGGATTTTGAGAAGCTCCGGGGATTCGATGACCCGGTGAGGAGGAAGAAGAGAATAAAAAAGGTTGTTTGAAAGGCGAAATGTCATTTATTATGTACATTGAAATTTGTATTGAATGTCCACTTCGGCAGGAAGAGCAGACCGAAAAGAAAGGCAATTAAAGTGGGTTAGTGCTAGATGACGTGTGTTTTTTACATTCAGGGCGGTGTGCACGGCCAAATGATTTTGACAGTTCGGTGTAGTGACGATTCCAAAGGTATCTATGTCATTAAAGGCTTAAAAACAAACAAACCAACTAAAAAGTGAATGCTACCGGTCCAAACCAACCCGAGTTCATATCCAAAAGGATATCCTGTCCAGTACTAATCTATACTCCAAATCCAACTGTAAGCTCCCATTCCCGTTCCTTATTTGTCAACCACTGTAACTCCAGACTCCCGCGACCATCGTCATCTAAAAAGCACACTGGGCAAGTTCTCAGCTCAGCCAAATCTGCGGCTACCCCTCTCCAAGCCTCTTCAAGTCCAGTCCCTTCTCTCTTGGCCTTGAGTAGCCGGTACATAGCCGGCTCTGCGATTCTCTCTGTGCATGAACAGCCCCGTTGACTAGAATAGTCTTCACTAAAAGAACTTGAGGCACGTTGGTCCACTGGGGCTGTCCCTATTGAATATCCCGGGAGCATCAGATACGGTGAAGATACCGGATGTCCCATACCCATATGTCCACCCGGCGCAACATTCGGAGGGAAGAAACATGACGGCATGTTCACCTCATAACAGGACATTGCCGGCGAACTAACCATCGCATGCGGCATTCTCCCCGCCATAGTAGCCGGCTCACCCTGTTGGCTTTGGGCAGGTGACAACGGGAGAGATCGCTCGATAAACTCGTCTGGCTTCCAAATCGGCGGGCTATCACGCGGGGCTGACTCCCGCTTCACGGGCGTGTGTAGTATAAAAGAATGAGAGGTTTGTGACGCGGATGGAGGGGTTGTCGGGGTTAAAGGACGCGCTTTACACGGACGGCCCATTCGTAGACGGTTTTCGAAGTGGCATGGGAGACCTTCTGCGATGCACCGGTCACAGCTGGCTTTGGTCTTGGTGCAACCTAGTTTGCGGTTGCCTTGGATGGGTTAGTTGGGTGGAGATGGAGATGTATAAGACATGACTTACGGCATTGTTCGCAGGCACTGCGTTTTACTGGGGCTTGAGGTTTCCCGTGTGGAGAGCGGGGAGATCGGCGTTTGGAGTCGGTGATGCGGGACATTTTGTCGGATTATAGAGTATGTAAATGATAAGATGATGGAAACTATGTATGTATGTACACAAGATGCGTTCAAGTCGAATCCATGACGACTATGATGCAAGTATTTATACTCATGTCTATTGCTAGATCCATACACCATCTTGACACCCCACCCCGCTAGGTCTTTCTACGACACCCAGGTGTGGGAATATGTACGGCACCGTAGCATCCTTAAATTCGGGAATTTATAAAGATGCTGCAGCTGAGGAAAAGAGATCTAGCCTGGATCCCAATTGACGTTTATGGAGATAATATGGCGTAAAAAACCCAGAATTCCCAAAAGGGTATGTTGACCGATTCCATCCGCCGTCTCGGCTCGATACATCACAGTTTTGACGTGCTCTAATCTATTCAGCTGGTATATTTGTGGCGGTTAATGAAGAAGATGGTATGCTCAAGACATTTCCAACGGCCGTTTTTAAGAGGATACAGAGTCCTGGTATTCTGCGATCCTCCGCCCCCAAAGTGAGCATGTGTGTATGTAGAAAAGAATCTGTGTATTGGCGGCCCATCCGCTGAGTGGAGTGGGCATTTTTTCTTACAAGGTTTCCCCGCTATATGATAGATCAGGACACCAAGCTACGGGCGCAAGTAACAGTTGTCATCCGGCAGGACCGGGTGCTGAGAATCCGTCGGTATAGAAACCGTCGAAGACCATCGTTTCATGGAGTCTCCGATCGGCCGTATCTTTGAGGCCTGACAACCGTTATTCGACGCGGGTATAATTAACCTTGTTCTTTTTTCCCCTCTCTCATCCTTCTAGAGTCTGATTCACACGGACGTTCACATGTATGTATGTATGCACATAGGTACACACAATTGTATTACTTACATATATATACACAGAGACAAGTCTAAATTAACCTAGTTTCTATTGTCCTCGTCGCTCGTGCTTCCCTCCTTCCCGAGATATTAGCCGTGGCGAAAACCACGGGAACGTCAAATGTCGACGACCGAAAAAAGGACGACGTGGATATACATAGCATCCTAGTCAGTCTAGGGAATAAGTCAGAACCACATGATAAGTCAAGATCCGACCGTAAGCCCACCCTCCATGAGCCGCCTGCTTGTCTTGATAGATTAGTTGCCCGCCGGCTTGCCCACCTGTTCTCACTATTCGCTCGCTAACATCCAGGCGTATCCATCAATCAGGGCACTTATAGTCTAGGAGATGCCCTAGTAGTTTGACACATCCATAAACATGTTTAGTTTGTTTCGCCCGGCTTGTTCCTTTGTAGTGCATGAGTGACAAGGGTATCGCTGAATGTCAGGCCCTGTGGGGCATGTAAAAAAACGTCATATGTTTGGCATGGTACGGTTTAGACCAGCCAGGTAGATTGTTTGAATTCCTCAACGGCCTATGAGGTCGACTTTCTTGACAATGGTAATCTCACTCACTTCTTCTTGATCCAATGGAAGGAAATGACACGGCTGGATGAACCTAATTTACATCGTCTGCAAATTAAAGTTACCAACCATCTGCTATCCACGTACACACACAAGGTCCAATCCGATTAGACTCTTACTATACGTTTTCAAATCTCACCTGCGTCAAACAACATCCATCCCATCCACTTTATTCTTTCGTTCCGCAGTTTTATGTGTACTCGTGGGAAAATACCTAAAAGATCAAACCCGTGTGACAGACAAACAACCAACCAAAGCTACACAAGTCCAACTAATCATATCCTTTTCTGTCCAATGCGAAATTTGTTTCTCTTTATTTTTGGTCTTTCTGTGTTAGGGTTACGGGGTTCAATGTAGTGTTACTATGACGGACTTCCTAGATCTGAAAAAGGTTGATCTATTCTTGGAATTTGTTTTCTGTCAGACAGTGTGTTTTCGGGCGGAGGTTATTCCCGAGGCTGGAATGAGTATGTGAGGAGTTTGGAAGGTTAGACATGCATGCTTGAAGAAATAGATTGAGAGACCCCAAGAACGCCAATCAAAACGAGTGTGTGTTCTCGACAAAAGGACAAACAATAACGGCGATGTACCCCGAAAGACCTAAACCTTAATGATAGTCCCCATCATCTATCATTTTCCCAAATAAGAATATCCCCATATATACCCAACAAAACCAACACAACCCAGCTGATCTTTCTAAAGAATCCTACAGGATTGAATGCGTATACCCATCCAAGTCACCCTATCAACTAGAAAACCAGCGCCATTCTTCACATCAAATCTGTCACATTTGCGCGTCTATACACGGACAGTCAGACAGACAACCGAGAGACAGACTATCAGCCTGGCTAGTACCCCCAACGCCACCCTCCATACTTATCCACAAAACAACCTTTCGGTGGCCCGGTACACGTCTATCTTCTTGGGTTGACTTTGCCCCGTTGGTCAAGGCACTGCTGGGTGACATTGTAGGACAAAGACCCCACTTACTTGCATTGTACCCTATCCATTCTATGGATTTGTCTCTGCTTGAAATTATATCAATCATGATCCTATCCTGTATCCCCCCAAACAAGGTTATTCTGAAAAGCAAAGAAAGAAGAAGACTTGGTTTGCATTGGGCCATCAACGTAACCTCTTTACTACTGATTCTACTATACATTCCCGATGGGGCAATGGAATAATCCGAGATCACCACAAGGGAGAAATCCCATTCTCCGTCCCCGGCTCCTGTTAAACGCCGTTCTCAATTCGCCATCACATCATAGCTCGTCTGTTTTCTTTCTACTTGCTTGCGCGTAACTTTCTTTTCTCATCTTCTTGTCTCCCCGCTTCAGTGGATCCGGTTAACCGAGTCACCTACATACTAGGCCACCTAAAAGGCCACACGTACAACTAGCCGCAGGTTAATAGGCGCTACCGACAAAATTATACCATCAACTCCTTTCGTCCTTCGTCCGACGCAAGAGTACCCCGTAGATATGGATTATATAATCCCCTTGGGACTCCCGTTTGTACCAGTCATGAGGATCTTGATAACCACTGGACACCCGACCCAACTATATTCCAGGTTGCATATGTGTGTCCATCCATCTAGACAGGAATCCATCGGCGTGTAGGCCTACGCCAATCTGACTCTATATATGTACGCCCCTACCAACCACTCCACCGCCATCCCATCTGTCAGCCTCTGCCCTGTCTGATGGCTAGGCACCAAGTGTTCGCTTCTCACTCGATAACTGTATAGGAATGGCACCCTATATAGACCATGATAGAAGGTTCCCCCGCTAACAAAGTCCAAAGGTACCAATTCTTTTGGCGCAGTGGTATGCTGATACATCCCAGTCCGTCACCATCACCCGAATAATGATGTCCTTATATGCTTGTGTACATACATACATGGAACGCCACCGCAGGGATTCCACATCCAAAATCGTCTTCGGTCACGAATCTGGCAAACCAAGTGCCAAATCAATGTAACCTCTTGCCGCGATAATTGGCAGCTTGCCACATAATCGGGCAATCCCATCCCCCCGCTCCTTGAAAAGATTAAATTCCAGTTTTTTTTCATATGTATGCTAAAAAGACATAATCTCAAAAGAATTGCGTCGTTGGTTGGTCAGCCGACAAGAAACGCCCGCTACTGGGAATATGTATAGACCCCTTCTAGACCACTAATGAACATGTACCGATGGAATGTTGCGTGACTGTAAATGTGATTAAAAGGGGTTCTTACATACATGCGTATGTATGTACATACATACAGAAATTCAAGCGTCACAGAATCGACTTCCTAGTTTGGTAATTTACTCCGATGGTAAAGACCAGACGGATATAACGATATACACACTCAAACATGAGACACAACAACGGAGGACACAACCAAATCAAAACCTAGTTCTCTTTCATCACTCCAGCCTAGTCCAAGTCAGTCCAGCCCAGGATATTCAACATCATCGTCTCCGCACCAATCATCGTGCAGAATATCTTGCCCATGCTGTCACACAAAGTCAACCAAAAAAGCAAAGCAACCCAAATTTCCCAAACAAGCTCATCCCACCCAAAGTCAAGCTCACCGAGCCCATTCCCGGGCATTGTGATCCTCCCTTTCTCTTCATCCTCTCTGTAGATCTCCGCCACGGCACAGACATATACACATTCCCATATAAATGTACACTTGTACATGCGTACATGCGACAAGAGGCTTTTCCCCACCCCCATCTGCCACCACTATGCATGTGTCGACTGGATTGATGTATAGTATTGTGTCCACCGGTTCATACTATACCGAATATATCTGTGCCACAATGTAGCAGGCATGCCTAACTTTTACAAAACGAGGCCGGCTCCGAGTATATACATCTTAATACTCGCTTTTCTCGTTCAAGGGACTCCCATGAAGCCACAGAGATAATCACCTTCCACCCATCAACAAACTTCCCCCAAAATATGCAAGTCAACTCCATATCCATATCCACAGTTCCAATCACTCGGCTGCACCGCTTAAAAAGGCATCCCCGTCAAACTATCAAGTACGTATGTACATACATACATACACCCCCTCACCCTCGGCCTCGCGCGACTCGGTACTTTCCATTCTTGGTAATTTTCCCATCTTCCATTTACATACATCGACCCATCAGTCAAAAAACTAAACTTTCAGAAACCTCAAACTTATGCCCCAAAGAAGCCAACATCACATCATTCACATTCCCTTGTATTACACAGCATAACCCTATAAACCCTTATCGCTTATCACCGTGTAACCTACAGAAAAAAATAGCCCCACTATCTCAAGGCGGTGACTTATAGTGGCCGCTTTGGGGAATTTGGACGGCAGAAAATAAAAAGTTCCGCAAAATTTTTGGATACATGAGTTTGAAGTGTGAGGGATGTAGACGTGGTTTACAAGAGAAGGTTTGTCTAGATTGTACTTTTTTTTTTCTATTTTTGAAGAGGGATTGATCTTCTCGGTGGTTCCATCTGACCTTGCCTTTTTTGTAAGAGGTGTTTGTGGAATTTTCCTTTCTTTTTTTTGCTTGCTACTTGCTGCTTGCTTACACCACGACGATACCAAGAACGCCACTTGTACCCTCGCCCCTTTGTTTAACGATATCTTGGTTTTGTGGATATGGGACCACGGACTAGCATTGGTGCGGCCGGCGCACGTAAGCGGAAGGTGGAGGATGAGGCTGTCTTATCGGATAGCGAGAATGAGTTTGGAGACGCCCATCTCGAGGGTGTTTTATCCGGCAGTGACGATGACGAGGAGGACGACGAGGAAGGCCCCGTTGCAGAGGATGATGAGGATTCTGAGGAGGAACTCGAAAGTGACCCCGACATTAGCGAGCCAGAAGAGGAGGAGGAAGACGATGACGAAGAACCCACTTCTACAGCCCTCGTCTCCCGCCCAAAGGAGGCCGAGCCCTTCACCAACGAATTCGACGATCCTCTTTGGAATGCGCCCCCCGCTGAACCTACCGACTACCGCGTAACCACCGATGCGAACGGCGGTGTTCGTTACGAGTACCCTGAGATCGACCCTGTTTACGACTCGGATGATACTGACGCCGGTGAGGCGACGAACACCATTGGAAACATTCCTTTGTCTTTCTACGATACTTACCCCCACATCGGTTATGATATCAACGGAAAGAAGATTATGCGCCCGGCGGCTGGTGATGCGTTGGACTCGCTGCTGGATTCTATCGAGTTGCCCAAGGGCTGGACCAACACGGTGGATCCGGAGACCGGCTTGCCAAAGGAGATTACCCAGGAAGAACTCGAGCTTATTTCCCGCATCCAGCGTAACGAGATGCACGAAGAATACGACCCATACCCCGTAAGTCTATTACTCACTGTCCAGACCATCAAAATCTAACCGTCTCTCTCTCTAGGAAATGGTCGAATACTTCACTAGCCACGTCGAAACCATGCCTCTCAGCGCCGCCCCCGAACCCAAGCGCCGTTTCGTCCCCTCCAAGCATGAAGCCAAGCGAGTCGCCAAGATGGTCCGCGCCATCCGCGAAGGCAGAATCCTCCCGTACAAGCCGCCTACCGAGAAGAACGAGGATGACATCGAGAACGAGGCCGCACAGTCCTTCTTTGATCTCTGGGCTAACGAGGAGGCTCGCGAAGAACACATCATGCATATCCCCGCTCCTAAGCCCCCGCCACCCGGCTACGATCTTTCTTACAACCCGCCACCCGAGTATCTTCCTACGGATGAGGAGAGAGCTGCGTGGGAGGCTCTGGATCCCGAAGAGAGAGAGAAAGAGTACCTTCCCCAACGCTTCGATTCGCTGCGCAAGGTCCCTGCTTATAGCGAGTTTGTCAAGGAGCGCTTCGAGAGATCGCTGGATCTTTACCTGGCCCCCCGTGTCCGGAAAAACCGTCTCAACATCGACCCTGACTCTCTTCTTCCCAAGCTTCCTTCTCCCGAAGACCTCCGTCCCTTCCCTACCACTTGCCAGACCATTTTCCGCGGCTCCACCGGCCGTGTCCGTGCTGTTGCTGTGTCTCCTGATGGTGACTGGGTGGCTAGCGGTGGTGACGATGGTATCGTCCGTGTGCACGATCTTAACGGCCACTTGGAATGGTCTGCGCGCATCAGCAGTGACGAACCCATTGATTGCGTTCGTTGGAGACCAACCAAGGAAACTATGGTTCTCGCCGCTGCTGTTGGTGAGGACGTCTTCCTTATGGTTCCCTCTGCTATCTTGACCAGTGAGATGGAGGCTGCTTCTCGCGCCGCTATTGATGCCGGTTTCGGTTATGCCACTGGCGGTAAACAGGCCGGTGTCACTACCACGGCGTCTGGCCAACGGAAAGATCCTCCCGGTAAGTGGGCTCGGCCAGGCTCCAAGATGGAGGCGGCGGGTGTCTTGGTTCGGATTACGGTGCGCTCAGCTATCAAGACTATCAGCTGGCATCGTCGGGGTGACTTCTTCTGCACGGTTAGTCCCACGGGTCAACGTAGTGCGGTTGCTATTCACACATTGAGTAAGCATCTTACTCAGATCCCCTTCCGCAAGCTCCCTGGTCTTGCACAGACGGCACACTTCCACCCTACCAGACCGTACTTCTTCGTGGCGACGCAGAGATTGATTCGCTGCTATGACTTGCAGAGACAGGAGTTGATCAAGGTGTTGCAGCCGGGTGCTCGGTGGATCTCCTCGTTTGATATCCACCCTGGTGGTGACAACGTCATTGTGGGATCCTACGACCGGAGACTTTTGTGGCACGATATGGACTTGTCGGCGCGGCCATACAAGACTATGCGGTTCCACGCGCAGGCTGTTCGTGCGGTGCGGTACCACAAGGGTGGCTTCCCACTGTTTGCCGATGCCTCAGATGACGGAACTATCCAAGTGTTCCATGGAAAGGTTGTTGCTGATCTTATGGAGAACCCTACTATTGTGCCGGTTAAGGTGCTGCGGGGTCATAAGGTGGTTAACAAGTTGGGTGTTATGGACGTGGATTGGCACGGCAGACATCCTTGGTGTGTATCGGCTGGTGCTGATATGACATGTCGGTTGTGGGCTTAGATGGTGTGGAAAAGAAAATGAGTGTTTTTGTTTTTTAGGCGTAATTTGTTGGAATATATTGGGTTTTTTTCACATTCTCTTCTTCCTTTCATCATAGGATTTCATGATTCACCTTGACCCACTTTCATGTCATGACGTCTAATTTAGGGTCATATATCATTAACCCTACCGATTGTCTGCCCAATTGATCTATCTATCAAAAAATTAGCTTCCAATTGTGTTTCACCAATAACAACATCCCCTGACTACTAAACATTTAAACCCTAAGTGATAACCAGCCACCCGGGTGATTTTGGAGAGATTGGTTGACCCCACTAGGACCAGGAAGGGCCCAGATTAGAGTTGCTTGAGGTTGGATAGGAAGGCAGGTGAAAAGGAACCCCTGAGTTTATGGCGATTTTTTTCAGACGGAAGGGGCCGGGGGCGGGGGGATTTGAGCGGTGGCAGGTAGGGGGAGCAGCGGGAAATAGCTTGTGAGATGGGGATTGATAGATGATGATGATGTGGTTCATGAGATGAGATCTAGAGATTGTGTCTTGGTGGTGTAGATACACATGACTATCTTCATTCACGTGGAGTTCCTATAGAACTGTCATTAACACTCCCTCGTCATCCCCAAAATCGCAATCTGTTATCCTGATTCCTTCCTCCTCCTCCTAAGAAGCTACCCCTAGCTACCACCTGGCAGCTCGCAACTCCTGAAGGTTCCTAACCAATCACATCTTCCAAAGCACTTGATATGCTTCCATGACAACTACACCACCGTAACTACATCCCCAAAAAACGAACAGCACCTTCCATTCCGTCCGCCTCCTTCCCCATCCATCCATCCCCTTAGTCTTTTCCACCGTAGTAGTCCTTCTTCGCCTATCAATCCATTCATACAACATACATACACACGTAGCCTACCGTTTCCTGCTGTTCCTCCCTATTCTCCACGTCCCGTAACAATAGAAGTTGCCCCCTCCTCCCCTCTATGCCTTCCCAAACTATCCTGTCAAGGCCAGTTCACCCCAAATCAGCAGTAACCAGCGTAACCTGTCCGGCCGCCTGCCAGCGAGACAGCTAAACCTAGTAAAAGTAGAAGCCAAAAAAAAAAGCCGACCAGGCCAGCACCAGATCACGACCCGCCGCCTCGACCCTTTTTGCACTTGTGAACATTTCTCCCCCCAACGACGAAATTGCAACTTATTTTTTTTCTTTTTTCTTTTTTTCTCGGTTTGTTGANTATCAATCCATTCATACAACATACACACGTAGCCTACCATTTCCTGCTGTTCCTCCCTATTCTCCACGTCCCGTAACAATAGAAGTTGCCCCCTCCTCCCCTCTATGCCTTCCCAAACTAT
>JSUI01006337.1:0-40986 GCA_000833645.1 Huntiella omanensis
TCTGTTGCCATCTGAGCCTTGCGGCAATCGCAGTTCTTAATCGGAGCTCCCTGGTGGAGACCTAGAGTAATCTTAGCATATACATGGCTGTACAATAAACGAATAGAGAGACACTTACATATGGGGACGATTCTAATGTGGTGATGGCAATTATGCATGAATGTAGGTTGTGTCCGCGGCATAGTATCAAGTTTCTTGACGTCGTGATTGTTCTTTATAGTTGAAAGACTTATTAGGCTCAAATTGTCTGAATGGTTGCATGTGAGTTCGAACCTATGCTCAGTGGTTGGATGCATGTGTGTATAGAAATATTCATCAATACTTCCGTGATATTCGTGACAATACTTCCTTAGAGTAGGAACTTTCAACTAGTCTTGCAATGTTTTTTGGACCCTTGAGGGTTGTTGCTGGCATGACAATGCTCACTTGTAGGGTTAACGAACTGTGAACAGGGTTAATAGTAGTGGGTAAACATTTGACACGGATCCAAGCATTCAGATCGTCGATGTAAAATAGCCCGTTTTATGTTTAGTACTTAATGACCAGATGGGCCTAGGAGGCGGTTCACTGAGACTGACAGTTTATCCTTGTTCGTTCAAGGAAAGCGACATCATACACAGTTCCAGTATTGTTGAATTGGCTGTTCTCAATGGNGTTGGTAGTCTGTCAGCTCCTCTATATGTATGCGCGAGTCTGTTTGGTGGGCTGGTTATCTTGTCCTGTCTGCTGCCGTTTGAGCCTTGCGGCAATCGCAGTTCTTAATCGGAGCTCCCTGGTGGAAACCCAGAGTAATCTTAGCATATACGTGGCTGTACAATGAACGAACATAGAGACACTTACATGTGGGGACGATTCTAATGTGGTGATGGCAATTATGCATGAATGTAGGTTGTGCCTGCGGCAGAGTATCAAGTTTCTTGACATCGTGATTGTTCTTTATAGTTGAAAGACTTATTAGGCTTCAACTTGTCTGAATGGTTGCATGTGAGTTCGAACCTATGCTCAGTGGTTGGATGCATGTGTGTATAGANCCGTTTGAGCCTTGCGGCAATCGCAGTTCTTAATCGGAGCTCCCTGGTGGAGACCTAGAGTAATACTAGCATATACATGGCTGTACAATGAACGAACATAGAGACACTTACACGTGGGGACGATTCTAATGCGGTGATGGCAATCATGCATGAATGTAGGTTGTGCTTGCGGCAGAGTATCAAGTTTCTTGACGTTGGGATTGTTCTTCATAGTCGAAAGACTTATTAGGCTTTAGATTGTCTGAATGCTTGCATGTGAGTTCGAACCTTTGCTCAGTAGTTGGATGTATGTGTGTATAGAAATATTCATTAATACTTCCGTGATATTCATGACAATACTTCCTTAGAGTAGGAACTTTTAACCAGTCTTGCAATGTTTTCCGGACCCTTGAGGGTTGTTGCTGGCAGGACACTGCTCACCTGTAGGGTTAACGAACTGTGGGCAGGGTTAATCGTAGTAGGTAAACACGTGATACGCATCTAAGCATTCAGATCGTCGATGTAAAATAGTCAGTTTTATGTTTAGTACTTAATGACCAGATGGGCCTAGGAGGCGGTTCACTGAGACTGACAGTTTATCCTTGTTCGTTCAAGGAAAGCGACATCATACACAGTTCCAGTATTGTTGAATTGGCTGTTCTCAATGGCGAGCACGGCGTAAGATTGCTTAGTTGAAGATAATCCGTGTCTCTATACTATCCAAGACTAGAAAGTTAGCTATGAATCTAGTGACGCAACTCGTCTGAACTTGTGATGCGCTGGGCGTTGCTGCTTATTTCAAGTGCACTTGCGAGGGGTATCACAGCGGCTATGACTTTGATGCATCATTTGCGTCCACTCGTATGTCACCTTACCACGGAAGTGGCGCACCAAGGTAAGGCAACAGCATAATTTACCTATGCCAAGTAAACAAGATTCGGGANTTCACCGAGACTAACAGTATATCCTTGTTCTTTCAAGGAAATCGACATCATATACAGTCTCACTATTGTTGAATTGGCTGTTCTCAATGGCGAGCACGTGATAAGATTGCCTAGTTGAAAGTAATCCGGGTCTCTATATTATCCGGGACTAGAAAGTCAGCTATGAATCTAGTGATGCAGCCCGGCTGAATTTGTGATGCGCGGGGCGTTGCTGCTTATTTAAAGTGCACGTGCGAGAGGTATCACAACGGCTATGACTTTGATGCATCATTTGCGTCCACTCGTATGTCACCTTACCACGGAAGTGGCCCACCAAGGTAAGGCAACAGCACAATTTACCTACGCCAAGTAAACAAAATTCGGGATCGCCCCAGATACAAGATAAAGCAAGACGTATCCTCCACTCCGCAACAATTTCATTCTACGTGGAACATATCAGCGATTCTTGCTACTAGAGATCTTAATTCTTAAAATATCATTTCTATGGCCTTAAGGTCGACGGGAAATATTCACTCTCTCGTTTGAGTGGCATCCTTGGCATAACGACGCTCCCTCGCAAGCGGTAAACAATTTAACAATACGCCCCGTTATTTCCGACATACAAAACCCGGTCGTTTAGTTAACACCTTTCACAAACAAATTGTCCTCGTAAGAGGTTGTGTTTCTTTATCACGGATAGACGACCCTAGTCCANAGACGTATCCTCCACTCCGCAACAATTTCATTCTACGTGGAACATATCAGCCATTCTTGCTACTAGAGATCTTAATTCTTACAATATCATTTCTATGGCCTTAAGGTCGACGGGAAATCTTCACTCTCTCACTGGCGTGGCATCCGTGGCATAAAGACGCTCCCTCGCAAGCAGTAAACAATATAAAGATACGCCCCGTTATTTCCGACATACAAAACCCCGCCGTTTAGTTAACACCTTTCACGAACAGATTACCCTCGTAAGAGGTTCTATTGCTTTATCACGAATAGGCGATCCTAGTCCAATACGATATCTTGCATCTCCGGAAACCGAATTCAGGCTATGGCTCCCCCGCCCGAGATTATATCGGTGGCCCACACCGCAATGTCCATTATTGTTTGGCATCGACGCCACCCAGAAGATGATATTATAAACTGTCATGATCATGATGAGGCATTCCAGCTCCTCGNCGACATACAAAACCCGGTCGTTTAGTTAACACCTTTCACAAACAAATTGTCCTCGTAAGAGGTTGTGTTTCTTTATCACGGATAGACGACCCTAGTCCAATACGATATCTTGCATCTCCAAAAACCAAATTCAGGCTATGTCTCCGCCGCCCGAGATCATATCGGTCGCCCACACCGCAATGTCCATTATTGTTTGGCATCGACGCCACCCAGAAGATGATATTATAAACTGTCATGATCATGATGAGGCATTCCGGCTCCTCGCAACTGAGGAGTTCCTTTGTCTCCGGGGCATAGAAGTTGTAGCTTACAATCTTTCTAATTTAACTGACCGTGTCATCAGTCTCCAGCGTCTCTTGTTCAGATCCCCATACAAGCGAAAATCCAAACGGAATTGTCAACATGTCATTGAACCCCACCACCGGTCTCGGGACTTTGTTGACATCACATCCCCTAAAACAGAGCTCTGTGATAGCACGGGCTACTTTGGTGTGGGCAATTCTCAAAATGAATTGGGGACTAATTACGACACAGACCGGCAACAACCTCGAGACTTTGAACTTACTCAAAGTATCGAGTCGGCTTTCAACCTCAACAAATCTTTGCTGGATAGAATGGATGTCTTCTTGAACCGTATCGGACGTTTGTCGGCGAGGATGGATCTGCTTAGCCCGGTGTCTGGCGATGAGGAGAAAGTGCCACCGATTCCTTCTGTTTCGCCGACCGGTGCGGCATCCAGGGTAAAGCTTCCCAAATACATCAACTTCGGGCTTTTTGGGCCTCCTCCCAACCTGGACAGATTCGGCTATTTCGATTTAGCGCCAGATACTCAGTTAGTTCCTGAAGAAATTGGATACACTGTTCAAGATGGACATTTAGTATTCACAAGTCTTCATACTTTCTGTGGTCGTATTATTCAAATCGCTGGCTACTAGGGGTGGCAGCTGGTCGTGCCGATATTGCCAAAATGTTTACGGGGCATGGTACTGTCGTGGTGGTGTTCTTTACAGGCAGAAGAGAGAATCATAATGTGTGATCCGGACGTAATGAAGAACTTTAAATGGCTACATGACCCCCTTGCGTATGTTATGAGATGCATAACCAATTTGACGCAGGTATGGGGGTTGTCTAAGTCCAACGCAAGGGATATATTTCACCGTAACACTCTATCTTTACGAATGGTACATGATGGTCATAATCTCCATGCTTTTGTGTTCAATATGTGTGGACTTTCTATCAATGCCGGGATGAGTGCCCCAGATGCTGTCCACATGACACGAGAGTCACTTGACCCGAAGATCCAAGAAGAGCTCAGACTCAGCCCTTCAGACAACCTTCAGTGGGCAACGTTCTTCGATCAACTCAGCCGTGGCGAAGAGAGAGTGTTGTTTCGGGCTGCAAGAAGTTTCGGTGCAGGGACTGGTGTCCGGATAGGTGAGAAATAAGAGGTCAGGACCTAGTGGCCATTGGTCCTATGAACGAGCCACGCCCTCTACGGGTTCAAAGCGAGCTCTCGTGGTTGTGGGGAAACGGAAAAATGTATGGGTATAGCCAGTTTGGTTATCTTATGAATAGCCCGCAACGGGTTGTGACGAAGGTCTGAAAGCCTGAGCCAATGAAATGAGAGGCGGGAAGATTAGTATTTTATAATCGCCACAGAGTATCATAAGTTATAATATCATGACTAGTCACCACAACCGACTGTCAAAATCCCTTCTGAACATCATCATTGTTTGAAAAGATAGGCAAGTGATCACATACTGCCACCGTACTGTATAAAAACACCTCCGACATGATCGACGGGCGAAGGCCATTGTCAGCGGTATTGTCTCTACAAAGGTGCAGTCTACGCTGCAACATTTGGACACTTAACTTGCGAATATCAATGTTTTGGACCTCGCAAAATGCAGAAATCACGGAGCCTAGGTGACTAAGATTCACTGGGACCCTTCTTAGACGCCGTGTGGTTGGGCTGCTCCATATTTCAAAGAACATAAACCATGATAAATCATCACCCCGGTGCTTACTTAGATCACGGTTGAGACCTTGCTGGACTCACCGTCGTTCCCAATAGCGACCTGCATTTTCAATGAAACCAAGACTAAGCAGTTCCTTCGAGAGGGGACCGGCGACCTCACGTTCGACAGGGTTTCCACAAACCTTCTTCCCAGATCCCGCATCTTCAAGACGACAATATCCACACGGCCTGGTCCGTGTATGTCTTCGAAGGCACTTAGCGCTGCCTGGATACGAGGACTAACCGCAGAGGTGAGGGTCAGACAATGTGTCGAGGAGTGAATTCAGTCACTCTTTACCCTCCCGTCAACTGGTTTCACACTCTCTAGTCTTGTTTCTAGTGTCCACAATCTTGCCGAGATTAGGATAGTGATGTTCCCCTAGAAACAATGAGCTAGCTAGTCTATGTTAGTTCTCCTCCCCATTCGAGAACATGATCAACCGCTCTCACGGCATTCCAGTAGCAGATGTCGTCGCTTAGTGCAGCCACGGGGCCAATACTAAGTTGCGGCGCTCATATTCTAAAACAATGCTGTTCTTGCTATGACTATTCATTCAGCGTTCGAGTCCACCTCTCTGCTCCGGAAAACATGAGACGAAACCGTGCCCTAAGCGTGGGAAGCAGTAATTCAAACCAATAGGGATTTAATCCCATGAAGTCACCAAATCAGCACCCTTACAATGAGGAATACTAAACTGGTGCTACCGTTCCATTCCAAACTACTGATGCTCGAACTCCAAGTGGTCAACGTGCATGCGGAAAGCTGTAACAAATGGGACGTAGGGATCACAAAGACCATTGAAGGAACGGTGCCGTATATTTTCGAGCGCCGACTTGCTTCCCACTATGTGTGACTTATACTCCAAGCTGGAATGTCACGTAGACTCCAATTTAGGCCACCAGCTCTGATTTGATCCGATGTAAAAGCGCATTTTCATCCGCAGATAATCCCGAGACAACATTCCCGGGTCGTATCCAGTGTCTGCATGAAACCGGATGTTCACCATTGTGTGCATGTACCGAGCATACTGCCAACTTCATTACTCGTCCACAGATCTATGGGGTACGAGGCGACGATTCATGTTTCTGCGACAATGCTTCAAGTGGTTTGTCAGGCCGTAGTAAACTACCCGTGAAGAATGCTCACCAGTCTCGTCTGTGTTCTATGCCCAGAGATCCAGTCAGTGGCTTGATTTATCACCTTATATAATCGACCGGGCCAACACTTCCAAAAGGCTGGACACAGTGATTTCATCTAAGACACATGACGTTCATTAGGGTTACCGACCCCTGTGAACTTGTACCACACGGTTGGTCTATGCCACTTACGGTATTTCTTGTTGACGGCAATTGAAGGAATGCCACGGTTAGCAAACGGCACTGCACGAAACTGAGCTGTAAATTGGCTCAGATCTGCATTCAAGTGCCGGGAAAATAGTCTTTGAATGCCAAATAAAGGTCCGGGGTGCCTGCTCCTGTCATATGAACCGTACAACCGCCAAATGTGTACCTTGGTTATGTCAGCCACTCTATTCTAGGTACCTACCTCATTGGATATGAAGCCACCCAAACGCCACACAAGCCATCATGAGACGATCTAGGCAGTATACACTGTCTAATATATTTATAATCCGTGCCTCGTCAGAACTCACGAGTCTTTCAACTCTCAATGCCGTTTTCATCCATTTGTTCTCGACCTTGTTAGCCAATCTGCCAACACAACCATTCTACCACGGATATTAATTACCTAGACTCCTTGGAGTATTGACGAAAGTGTACAACCCTTGACAACTTTTATCTTTATCGACAATGAACCCATACATTGCATATCCCACTGGACAGCGCAGCCTTGCCGCACCCGCCTTTGCACCTTGCCAGGAAGTTCCGAACGGACAAGTGACTTCAGGATATCCTTACTCACACGGAGACTTTGAAACCGTGAATCCTACTTACTCTCCAAGAGTTTGGTCTTCGACGGCGGCGAATCACGGCTTTCAAAGCGGGTCGCACTGGACAGGATCACAAGCCCCCTATGGGGCCACAGTCAACCATTCCACCTGGGCAATGCCGCAGAACTTCACATCATGGGAACAGAGTCAAACTCGTGCCAACTCTTCTCTCTACTACTATTCTCAACCAACAACGATGAGTGGTCAAGTCATCCCTCTAAACAACGGGCGAACACCACCGTCCTATGGCACTACCTGGGGTACCTCGAACTCTGCCGCCGTGCCCCAAAATGGGATGTCCAACTTCTCATACAATACCTCAGGTACAGTGCAGAACTCCAACTACGCCCCTATGTATGCAGCACAGTCCCGCTGTGTGGCCTCCACGAATCCATGGAACAGCGCCAGTCCAAGTTATCATCACGGAGCGTGGAATTTCTACGACGGGACACATTCAATAGATCCCATGTTTACAACTCGGGTTTCAACACATGGAATAAGCTATGCTAGCTCAACCCAACCGGGGTTCCCGGCTACTACAGTGGCTTTTCCAACGCGGCATATGAATTTATCTCCCGCTTACCTCGGAAGCCGCGGGGACTTGCATACCCCAATAGTTAATGGTCACTATGGCGCTGGTACCAGGCAAGACCAGTCCTCATATGGACACAATGTTCAACAGAAGGCTGTCTGGAACCCAATGGTAGCAGCCTACAAACATAGCAACACGCTACCAACCGACAATTTTGGATCACATAGCCGGGTTGAAGCGTGCCCCCACGACACGAATGGGCTGGTCAACAGAAACCACACTTTGCAGCCGGATGCTGTGGCACTTTGGGACCAAAATTTGAACAGGTGAGAGATCACAGATGCGTTCAATGCTTCATTGTAGCTAATCCTTACTATTTCTACACAGAAGCCAACAGGTTGGCAATACCATCGTGGGAGTTTCCACTGTACTTGACCGGAACACCGTGGGCCTTGCGAGGCAGTGTGACCCTCGACCTCCCAAGGCCACCACCACAGCAGGTATTCGGGGACACTCATCATCTTATTCCCAGTGTCCTCTGCCGCCCGTCCGGAGATTCTTGCGGCCAACGGAGAATGATTTGGCTTCGCGTCAAACGACTTCAGATTCGAGCGGAGATGGACGGTACCCTCCCAATGGTTGTCATCAAGACCAGGACGAAACAGCGGTAAATAGATGGCTCCACCAGTATTTGGAAACTGTTTTGTCCAAAATGGAACCGACAACCCTGCATGAGGGTGTTGACCTACAACCTCAGAGTTTTGCGGAGGCTCCATCTCTTCTTGAAGTGGCACTGTCTATCGACGATGGACAGGAGCCGGACGGAGAAGCTGGACACTACCCCAAAAGCGCGGTTTCTTTGCAGGGGGTTAAGGAGGAACAGGAAAGACTGCGACGCCTGCATGTCTGGGAATGGTTCCTTCACGTGGATTTTGTTCCGGCTTGCGACGTAGAAGAGAAAATAGGACCCGTCTCGCCGGTGGTGGATGTGGTTAGTAGCGTTCCCAAAGTGGACCCCATTGATGAGGCTAGTCACTATAATGCAGAGATGCCAAATACCCCCATCGCATTAGAGGGGAGTGATCGAGCGACGTCAGATGACGACTCGGAAGAGTGGGAACACATTGGTCCTCAGGATGAAGAAGGAGACAGCGAGGAGGATGACTACGACGATTGGTTGTACATGGCCGATAACGCGCGTGTCTGAGTGGGCTCCGGACTTTGTAGATAGTATGAAATATGATCTTTCATTTGAAATGCTCGAATCTTCGACACCTTTCAAATCAAGGGCTTTTTCCATCCGAAAGTATGGCAACACCACCCAGTGCCCATTTGATCCAGACTCCAGAAACGGGCGACACTGGCAAGTATAGCCCGGGCAGATACCATTTCACGCTGTTGGTATATTGTCAAGTTTTACCATTGTCCCGCTGCGGTGCATTCGAATTCACGATGCCGGTAGTAATTGTTGACTACTAATACTCTCTATGATCAATAGCGAACAGAACCAAGGGCACATACCAAAGCATACTTCACATTACGAGGGAAAACGTACACGTCAAGTTGGACCACCGACCAACGCCTGCATTACCTGTCACCTCTTGTATAACTCAACCCAATCAAGAGGTCACAAGAAGCACCATCCATTGTAAGATGAAATCAACTTCAGTTATACAATATGTCGCATTGAGAAACTTCTAGTCTTCATTTCTTCCGAAGTGCGACAGATACCAGGTAATCATGCTCGTTGGTCACACAGTCACAATAGTCTTCACTACTCGGAATCGAGTAATCCGTACCCGCTCTGCCGACAATGTCAACCACCATGCGGCTTTCATTCGACTCAGAAAAGCTTCCAGTGGAAAAGGAAGGCCGGAACATTTAAATGTTTTCACGGTAGTGTGTGGTTATAGTCGTGGTAGTGTTAAGTCGCTTATAAAATCTTGCCCGTACACAACATGTATGTAGACAAAACTGAGGAGTGGTCAATGGTAGGGTTAGCCAGTCGAATTTAACCCAGGTGTATATGCGTCGCTTACATAAGCAACAACGCCTTCGCCTGTCTGGGGCATCAGGCAGTCAACGAGGCAAGACTAATGTAAACCTCTTTGCTATTTAGTAAAAAGATGAGTTACTCAAAACCATATAGCACGACACCACTGAACCAGACTACTCTTCATCCTATACTTGAAGATACATACAGATAACCACATCATGTGACTTGAATAACGTCGAAAAAATCACTGGTGACAATATAGTCGTACATTATCGTGATCATAAAATAAGATGCTGCTCTCAATTCATGGATTGATTATGGCACGCCACGATACGACCATTGTCTTGTCTGTCTACCGTCTTGTTTGGAGAATGAGAACAGCACCTAGTACCATAGATTTCTAACCGACATTTCGACGCCTCTGGACTCCAACTACTTGGTCTTCGTTGGTCGAGTAGTACGACCAACACGGAGTTTCAACCAATCTGGTATACAATAACATCACAATGTTAGCTTTGCCATGTCCTGTAACTTGATGGGTGTATTCCGAAATGGATAGACTTGACTTACAGCGATGGGATTTCCAGTAGACAATGATGGTATTATGGACGATAGCCGTGACACCTAGTGACCACTCTTGTCCACCACGACGTATTCTGTCTCCTCACACTCAATGGAAGAGACCCACTCGAAGTCGTCGTCGTTCTCATCATTCCGACCCTTTTCCCCCTTGCTTCCCTGGACACTACCACGGGGCACCGGCGTCGTTCCACTGGAGCTAGACCCAGCTCCGTGCCGCAGGGCTTTCACGCGCCGGGATTCCCATCTCCCTTCAGCTCCTGGCTTTGATTCGGGCTTGGACGCTCGCGTACCACTCGAATGCCCATTGGATGCGTTAGGAGGGGCGGCTAGAGTTTTCAGAGGTTGCGATAATTGAGCAACCCCGGGCTTCTGGGAACGAGATCTGGGTGGCATTAATGGTTAGTAATACATGGGCAAATGGGTAGAATCGGTGTGTTTACCTGGACTGTTGGGGATGTGGGCCCCCCTGCGAAGCATCGGCAGCCCCGCTGTCTGGGTTTATGACACGGCGTCTCTGTTCACCGAGCCGTTCCCAATCGCGAGTGGAGGGGGGCTGGCTGTCACGCTTGCTTGTGTACATAATGGTCTTTGAAGGCATTTTCAAGTTGGATGGAAAATTGAACAAGAAGAAAGTAGAGCAATGTTTGGATCGCAATCAACATATCCAAACAAGGCCACAGCAGTTAAGTGCCTTCCCACTCTGGATTAGGCAGTATGTATCTCACAATAAATTACAGTACCCGAATGAGCAGAGACAAACAGTACCTTCTCCATTCGGGGCACGACATGTACCCAGTGGTTCCTGTAATTGTATATACAAAACAGGCCTACTGTTTATCCGGGTTATCAGAGAGAGTGCTTTCCGACAAGGCACATGTATGACGCAAGGGAAACGTCTCCCACAAAAATAATGTCAGAGGCGACCAATGCACGGCGAGGGGCATCGTAAATGTTTTACTGAGCTGAAGCATACTGGGAAATATATCGCCACGGGAAGGAAAGGACCATTGGGTCTAGCCAGATACAGGAAGACTCGCCTATGGTCACTCTCTCACCGTCATGGTGAGCTGTCAATATTGCCGTCGCTATTCCATGGAGCATTTCTTCGCATCTTGCGGACTCTCTGTGTCACATGAGCTATTGCGAACAAGTATCCACGACGATCGTTCTGAAATTAAAATCCACGACTCGAGGATCAACTATCAAATTCAAAACATTCCCTCCTGTTAATCGAGATCATCGTTGTCTACCCCAACTACGTTTGATCAAGACCTCAAAGGATTCAAATATACCCATGGCCTACTGGAACGAGATCTTGTCAATTGGGTATGGAGATATGTTAGCACGTTGACGTCACGAGAGTGACCCGTGCGCAGCATCTTGGTTTCAGATTTGAGAGATTACGTCTCATCCTGTTGCCCGGCTATTGTAATAGACGGGTGCTTAATATCTTAGGGATATAGTCTCTCTCCCTCTCCCTCTTTCTCTCTTCTCTTCTCTCTTCCTTAGTTAGATAACTGATCCAATACATTAACTGAACGACAATACAACTATCTTCACCTCCTCACGATACTCACACTTTAGCAGATCTTGTTGACCAAGTCCCAAGGCTTTGGGGTATTGTAAGCCAAGAATAGGGCTATTGGAAAACTGAATGTAACAGCTCACTTGGTTGCGTTCATCAATCATCCAGAAGGGTATTACATGCCAATTGTCGATACAAACATCGCCAACCAACAAGACCCACTGATTGCTTATCAAACCCCGCACTGACGTCACCAAAGGCCGAAAGTTATAGACACAAGTTGGAACCTTTTAGTCGCTGAGGGCGCAACACCCAACCGCGGTAGGCTGTGTACTATAAGAGATCACAGAGTGAGGATATTATAAGGGAACATAAGTATCATGGAGACATGCAAAAAAGTTCAGTCTCCCGCGCCAGAATGGTATTCCTGACATGTGAGACTCCCGTGTGGTCCTGGAGGCTCAGGGTTGACAGCACACTACTAAACGTTCAGCCGATTGCTGAAAAGCAAGGCGACAGCGAATCGCACCACAAGCTACCTAAAGCGACTGGTCCTTCAACAGGCTCCGGACAAATGTCATTTTCACGCGAAAACTATCGTCACTAAGCCGTTAAGTCAAAAGGACTTGGTTGTTGACTGCGTGCCGGTCTGAATTCTTGGTGCTGGTGGAGTTTATGTGGCTTTCATTGGACATTTCAGTGGCTCATCAAGGGGGATAGCAGTACTTGATGTTTGTGAATATTGCTAAACGCCGTATAGTTAACCTGATTGGCCGGGGTTTCATCCCAGAGACCGATGTCCTCATACTCAGCACAGCTTGATGGTGGGTCACACTAGGGCGCACGCTGCAGTTACTTGGGCTCGGAGAGTTTTGAGTCCTCTAACACCATCAACGTCAAAAAGTCCGCTGTAGTACCAATACATTCTTCAGTGTTAGAAAATTGGCAAGAACGCTCCTACCTTGAAGTTTTGCGCAGATAGAGTCGGTGATTTCCCTTTTTGGAACTACCCAGTTTGTCCTACTGTGTCTTGGGGCGTAGGTGTTCTGTAGTTCACTATGAACAGTGACCCCGCAGAGGGCTGACCCGTGGTTTCCGGATTGAAGGGACTTGAGCAGGGGCGTCCAGTTGCATCGATCTGGGCGTGCAACTTCGTCCAAGTTAGTTAACGGCTATCCGGTTGGGAAGGAATATACTGCAAGAAGTTTATAGTTGACACGGGGCAAAACGAACTGGACATCAGTTGGTTCGACGAGGCCAATAGGTGTGAAATTAAATCTGATTGGCTGCTCACGAGTCCAGGCCGTGAATCCTGTTGCTGAATACACTGGCTATAACGTATTATAGGCGCACCATACCTGCCTACATCATATCTATAGCACTGAAAATACCTGATACACCACTCCAGTCCCACTGACACAACAGACATACCGCCTGAAGCTATAGCGTGCCTTTCAGGCTATAAAGACCTTCGTTAAGTCCTGTGTTTGTTTCCTTGTTTTCTCTCGTCTTCAAACTGTCTTTCGATCTTCTCATTTCAAGCAAACAATAATTTCTCAAGATGACTCCCCCCATTCCATCTCATGTCTCCTCTGCTGGCAACGCTCAGCCTATAATCAACGCTACATATGGCCCTGCTAATGAGCCTGTCACTCCGGAAGCCCAGATTGGCCCGGATGACGAGGCTCTGATTGAAAACGAGGCTGCTCCTATCGGGGACGATAGCCCCGGCGATGTCGCTCAGGACCCTGCTCCTGTTGGTGCTCCTCTCGCCAACCCCGAGGGAGCGGGCCACTGGGCTTATATGCCTCCCGCGGCCGCACCCCATCTTGCCCCAATTGGGGTTGCCCTGGCCGCCCAATATCTGGGTGCTGGCGGACCACCCTCGGATCCTGTGGCTCCTGTTGCCGCGCCGCCTCAGCCGTTTTTCCCGCCCCCTTTGATGGGCCAGAACCCACCTGGTTCCCCTTTGCAGGGTCAGATCCCACCCGGTTCCCCTTTGATGGGCCGGATCCCACCCGTCCCCCCGGCTCCCCGTGATATGACGTTCGCAGAGCGCAGGCTGGTCACCTTGGAGTACGAACAGATCAAGAGGCGTTACTTTCTTGATCGTATTCCAAGGGTTGACCCGTATCCAATGATGCGGTAAGTCATAATCTACAGTTTCAATGTTACCGAGCTTCTCTACTGACATGACATACATAGCCCAACGCAGCCGACTGCACCGGAATCTACCTCCCCGGACACCACTACCCCCGAGTCGACACAGGAGCCACGCCGCCAAGTGTTAATACTAACACGGAGGATGATTTGGTTTCCTATATCGTCTCGGCCCAACGGCCAACACTAGTTATGAGGCAGCAGTAGTTTGTTGCTTCAAGTATGTGACGCTGAAGCCAGGGGTATAAAGCAAATCTCGTGAATTGCAGGCCGAGAAGGAGTTTCTCCCGTGGGTCTGATGTAGGCAGCGGTTGAGATATTGGGGGATAGGCTCGGAATAGTTGAAGGGTGTGTTGAAGTACGTGGGCCGCGTGAGCAGAGTATCGAAATAATGGAACATGTCTACGGATCACCTGGGCCCTTTACTCCTCATTCATGCTACAATATGACGATCCATCAACCTGTCCATGATTATGGTTTTCTTCAGGAGAATGCCCGGGCAGACTCAGGCTCGTCACTACTAGAAGTGGCTTTCTAGGAGCATTTAGCACTAACTCAATGACACCACGGGGCTAAGCCATGTCGCCAATCACTGTAAAACTTTCATATGTATTACAAGGCCTAACTCGGCCCCAGTCAGACCTTTCTTTCCACTTCTCCCGGTGCGGTAACTTCATCATCACGACAATAACAAAGGTACGATGTCAAATGCAATGTCGGCGTTCCTGCATTATAAAATCAGGTAGCGGCCTAAATTAACCCAAGAAAGCTTTGCTCTAGTGTATGGGACTCAGTGGCTGTGAACGCAAGTTTGAGTCCACTATCAACTGAAAAGACCCAAAATACCGTCCCTCTAATGTTCCCTTTCAGAACAATGCGATTGTTTCAAATCACTTAACTATGACCCGTCTGTCGAGGTACCGCAGATCAACTACCTCTGTTGACTTGTTCATTGCGGCGGCTAACAGCGGTTGACGACTTGTCTAATATCAACCTACACTCGGCATACTGACCGTACCCTGACTGACATGACACTACCATTTTGAACGGCCGCCAAACTTATCCCCCTTGATTGATTGGTTTCACCCGTCAATATCTCGAAATATTTTGACAACACTAGATTCTAAAGCTTTAGACGACAAAAAGCTCCACGGGTACTAGGTACAATTCACATGCCCTCGAGCACGGTGGCGGTTTTCTTCGATATATACGTTAGGGTTAGGGCAAGGACAGAGTTAAGTGCCATTCACAAGGCTTCCTAATCTAGAGTGATGAGAGTTCGTGCGGCCTACCCCTCACGCATTTATATTATTCAGTTTAAGTTCTCTTTGTTTTGCTATGATATGTAAGAATAATCACCAGTGGCTACAAGCCCCGTGTTGCTTTTCAATGTAAGGCAGCCCATATATGGGACGGAAATAAATCCCTTATGTTATACCGAAGAACAGCTGCAACAACAATAACCATCCAGAATGTCGAGGCATTAATTTCCTAATTGAGCGAAGTCCTTCCAAAGCCTTGTAAAGTCTAGGTACATACCCTTTCTGGGGTTGACACTATTGGTAAATACCATAAACAGAAGACAGTACTCCAGTTGCAAATTTATCAAGGTAGCCTTCTCTGAGGTTTTCTGCCTTTCATTTGTTTTGTTGTCTAACATCTATCAAGTTTTACTGCCTGCTAGTCCATTCATCTCTTGTTTACGATGTCCGCCAACGATATTAAATACATGGGATCCCCCGACGTCGCCAGAGCATCTCTCGACCACAAGCAAAGCTCTGATCTTCCCAAACACACCAGTCCAAGCGGCGACAACTCGCTCCGTGTGACATTTGACCTCGGTCAAGTTCACCCCAAGTATGCTCAGCCAAACCTTATTTCATAGGATCATATTGCTAACCAATATTGCTAACAAAGGTATAGCGAGAAAAACTCAGCTTCGAGGTCCAGTGATAAATCAAGCCTGAACCGCAGTTCTTCCAACTGGAAACCCGCCAGACCCAAGAGTCCCGCACCCCCCGCGATTCCCTTGGATCAGAGAAACCTGTTCACTCGGACCGTTCGTGCGATGGCTCGAAAGTTCAAGTCGTCCCCTACATCCCAAGGGTATCAACAACACCCTTAAGGTGATAGAAGCCGACTAGGGATGAAAGATTGACCCAAATCTTGTGAAATTGGACACGGAAGTGATTGGCATGCCACCCCGAGAGGCTGTCTCAATGAAGATGGGAAGACTGGGATAGTAGCTGGAGTTTCACAGGGTGGACTCATCCTCGTGCCAGAACACGAACTGGGAATGAAATGTGGGGTCTTTCGTATGGATGGTAACTGGAAAGGGTGGTTAAGTAATCGATTTCGTTGCTTTTAATACGTAGTGACCGCCTCAACAAGTTATTTTGTGTTCGCTGGTACATGTTAGGACACGTTGTCACTCCACACAATTAAGTGCCGATGAATCAGACGCTAACAGAACAAAGCTTGACAGATGCCAGAACTTACGGGGTTATCATCGTCTTGAAACATCGCAATCACATACTGCCTGTGTTATTACACCCATAGGATCAATGCAGTATCGCACTTATGGTCATTTATGTGGATCAAATGTAGCCACCCAGCTCTCGGTATATCTGGCCTCCTGGTGGTTGTTTCGTGGGATAGTCTCTAGCCCAACCAAAGGTGACTACTATGACACCCGAATGTTCAATGTCTCTGTACTAACGTTAGGCTCTCTTTTCGTAGCTGTCCCGACTGCCCCGTCCGGTGCCGGAAATTTAATCTACACCGGATCGCAGAATACCGTGGCCCAACTAGACCCCACCCTCGTGAACTCCGTTCGGCCTCAGAGTCATGAATCTCTTCGCACGACAAACACGCAACGTCAGGAAGGGTTGAGTGGAACCAGTAACAAGTCGCAGGATATACCAAACCCTCAATCGAAGACTAGAAGGTCCGCAAATACCACAAGAGCCATTCCCTAACATTACGTTTATCGGGCTCTCGCTGGCGTTGTTGATGATAGTGTTTCAACAGTTGACGTATTGGTGGGGTTCGTCGGGCGAAGACGGGATTATTGTCTTCAGAAGGCTCAGAAGATACAAGGTTGTCGACGAGCGCTTGGGCGACGGGATCTTTATCCACATCAATATTAATTCCTTCGTCACTATATGGGCCATCAGACGGGGCGTCCGTCGACGGACTCCAGGCCTTTGAGTTCCCGTTGTACACATGGATATGTCTGTAGGATTGTCGTTAGTGATTGGCTCCGGTGGGGAGATCGTCTTGGGAAAAGTTTCTTACTGGAAAATAGACGGCCTGGGATGCAGGTCTTTCGTGTGTTGTAGATGACCCCAATCAAACGCAGCGGGTGTCTCGAGCCGGGCATGAGACGGCCCCTCACTAGCGCAAGATCTGCCACGGTCGTCCCCAGGGCGGTGTGCGGTACCCCTATTCTGTGTATCCTGCGTTGTGGGTAGTCCTTTTTTGTGTTTTGTTGGAAGAGCAGCCGCGTGGGTCGGTCGATTGATCTTAGAAGGAAGGGTGGCCACCGAAAAGAAACGAAAGTCATCCCTGGTATATCCGTTGTTGGGTTCCCACGCATTTTCGTCTTCGCCTCGGGAAGCCGTTGCGATCGTAGCAGAAGGTAGCTCGTTCTCAACCGGGGCTTGCCTTGATTGAGAGACTGGACCCGGCCGCGTCTCAGTGGTATCAGGAGCATGGTTCTGCGTCTGGGATCCTAGACTCTGGTCCGAGGTAATCGAGCTGGTACCAGAGCTGGTGGGGCGATCAGAGTTTGTGGGAGGACCAGGCAAATGCGTCAACTGTGGATAGTAGACTGGATATGATGGCATGTTCGATGCTGAACTGATCGCTTGTCCATAGACTGGAAAAGGCCACCAAAGCCCTGGGTGATAGAAGAACGTGGGAGACGGTTGCCACAACGGAACAAGAGGCACTTGCATCAGCATCACCGGATACCCATATATTTGGGGCGCCACATAGGTCGGTGGAATATGTGCCTGATGCCCCGCCATGTTGGTTGCAGAGGCATCCTCTGTATGGCCGGCGAGTCCTTGTGTCGAACCATTTTGTGTGTTAATCTGTGGTGCCGTTGTGATGTGTCGCTCAGTTGTCATGTTGGTAAATTGGTCGCCGTCTGAGACTGGGAATCACACCGGTCTTGAAGTGTGGTTTTGGTAGATCTAAACTTACTGTATTGGGGGCATCAGGTAGGAGGGCAAGAAGCACCCGGTCGCGAGTGTCACGGGTTGGCGGGCCAGTCAGACGAGAAATCTCTTCGTCAACAATAGAAGGCAGCATTTAATCTCAAGACTTCGGAAGAACTCAGAAGGTTTCGCGGTTTAGTTCTTGCAAGCAGATGAAACTATGGCTTGAGGCTGCAGGTTACCCAGAAGCTGAAACACGCAGAAACCTGTGATGGACTCAATCGATATGATACTCGATACAGCACCAAGGAATTCGGTGCGATACCCAAGTTTGTTTGTTGCTTGCAAAATGGCATTGGTTGGAGTTATTGTGGCGCTCCAGTGGTTTCATCAGTGAGGGGGATATTTCTGGTATTTGAGTCCCTTGAAAGTCTGAGGATGGCCGTGCTGAGCATTGCCTTCATCAAATTAAGGTCAGTCGCTCCATTAGATGGCCCTATGGAAACCAGCCAATTTGGATCTCACGTCACCTAAACCAAATACCTCACGAAAGCGGCCTTGGCATGGCCCGCTGGAAACGATTTATCTTTCCACGTATTGGTTTTATTGTAGGCATCGTCTTAGAACTGGAGATATGCGAAGCCAATTGTGAGCGCTACGAGACATACTGAACTAGCATAGGCATTGTTGAATGTGCGAACAAAACGCGGATGGTGACTATTAATCAGCTCTAACCCCGGCGCTTTGTCTTTTCACTTGGCCAGTCTTCGATGCTTTCGTGGTTTCTCTAGTGTCGCTAAATTGAACACTCATGTTCGTGCCTAATTGCGTATATAAGGTCGTGACTACGAGGAGATACAGAGAAGTGATCGAATGTGGGAAGTATTTCTGGAAGCTGACGGTTCAATTCGTATCCACAGTTAGCAAGGGATTAAGAGATTGTTGCATGGCTGTCGTGAACCAAAAATTACCTAAACTGGTATGCGACCCTGTCAGATTGTACCCTGTCTGGAGGTCCCGGTTAGGGTTGGCGATAGTCAGGCTTTGGGTTGGGCATTAGATGTCGCAACGCCTTATAAGCGCTGATATCTCGCACACTAATAACAAAGACCAAAGGATCCATCTTTTTGGCGCAGTGGTACTGGCATAGCTCCCAAAGAAACGCTAGCAGACCCATGACATGTGTGAGCCGCGAGACAGGGTTGCTAACCCTACCTCTTTCATCTCAGTTGAACCGTAATGCGGCGTGGTTCTTCAGCAGCGTTTGGCGTGTGGCGGTCGACATCAATTCTCTCTGTGTACATGAGTGCTCGAAAGTGCAATGACACTGGTCGTCATATCTATCCTAGATCCGATAGCAAATAGCCCACCCCAGCTAGTCAAACACCCAATCTACTGCCTGCCTGCTGCATAAGCCAAATGAACATGATTTAAGTAGTTGCCAGAAAACTGATAAATGGGCCTCGTACCTTTCTGTTTGGCGCAGCCTGGTAGTAAATGTTCATTCCACATCTACTTTGGCCAATTTTTACCTCTTCTATTTTCTTGCCTCCCCTCAAACAGATAATCACCACTATGTCCGCACCGCAATCAGATATTGACCTCTTGAAGACCTGCTCGACTGAAATGCCAGCAGTCGAGCTCACACCAAGCGCCAATGTCGAGCAGAGCTCGACATCAAAACCCGCCAAGAAAGTCACGTTCGATTTGAACGAGGCCCCTCCGACGTACGCCACTCCCGATGTCCATCGATTTCATCCAAGACTAACAACAAACATCGACAACAAACACAGAGAGCAAAAAGAAACCTTTGGATTACCCGCCAAATCTTGCCTCAAGCCCGGGACAGTTATCATCCCACCACCTCAGACGAAAAGGTGTCCATCGCCAATCCAAACAACACGCGATACGCCTTGGCTTGTTAGTAAGCTGCGCAGCATTACCCAGCGGTCGAAAAAGGCTATACCCGAAGGCCAGGCCACGGAACAGACCACCGACAAGAATACGCCGGTAAAGTACGTGTTGATGCCGCAGTGGAACACTGAAGGCTTGGGCTTGTTGGAAGGTTCCGCTTGGGGGATTATTGAAACGGAGAAGAGTACGGAAGAAAACTTGGACAAAGACGTAGAGATGAAAGAGGAGGATTGGGTTGTTTGTTGAATCGGGGTCATTGTTGTTTTGGTCTATAGTTTGACCTTTTAATATCAATATTCTTGTTTGTTTTCTTACCATTTAACGAGATAATGATCTTATACTGGGGCAAACCTATTTTTGCTTTTGTGATGTGCAGAGCTATTTCGCCCTGCCTGACTACTGGGTAGGACCCAAGAGGCTGTTACATGTTGGACCAAGGTCTTGACACTCAACGTGTCGACGTAGCACAACAGATATATTTACCCATTCACTTGGAAGTGGCCCTCCTCACTGACAAACGAAGTAAGAATGGCACGGAAGCATGTCCTAGTTGCACTCGTCCAACTCGGTCTATTATTGACGTGCTGAGGGACGAGGCTGTGAGGACATATCGCCACGTCTATAACAGAGCAGTCCTCAGACTGTATGACTGGTGCTTCCGGTCCCAGCAAATCCAAGAGCCCATGCCGTAGGTACTGTAGCCAAAATCGTTACTATGAACAGGTTTACGCGCCACCAGTATTGCCTCTTTGGGAAACTGGTGTGACCTCGAGGATGGTCTATGGGTTGGCGTGCTCCCCACCATAACTAGATAGCTTTGCTTTCCTGTAACATTTCACATTGCTTCCTATCATTTGCCGCGCCCTTATAGACCGCTGTATCAGTGCGACTGCCCTGATATCGCAGGTATCGGAGTACCAACGGAGACTGTCCGTCACAGAACTTCTCTTATGACGTCTGTGGACACACCAATCCTCTAGGTTGTCACAATGTGCGGACAGTCTCATTGGTCGCTCGTAACCAATGACATAAGAACCTTGGCTGCCTAGTTGAGCTTTTGCATTGCTTGTGTTTGAATTTTGTGACCTAGTGAACAGTTACACATACTCTCGTGCCTTCTCCTTATAAGCTCTGTTCCACAGTTCTGGAGTTCACCCGTCGTCCGGCGTGTAAAAGGGTGACAGGCGAGTAGCGATAGCTTTGTCGACATTGTCAGTGTATGTTGTACACATGTCGTCGATACGTGGTAATACACAAATGAGAAGAGGACAAAACGCATGTAGTATCAATCAAGCCGATGGAGACAATCACGATATGAAGCCACGTCATTCAATCGGACTATTATCTCACTAAATGGGTACAGCTTCTTCCAGCATCCTCAAATTATTAGTTCAAATGTACTTCTCTGGAGTCTGGCTGACCTTGAATTCACTCTTGTGGGTGTTTTGTCTGCTTAGATATTCTTCAGTCCGCCCGGTAACGGTATTGACACGAGAGAACGATGTCATCCTATTCCTATTATGTTTAACTTCTCCCGTTGTCTTGTGTTCGAGATAATGTTTACCAATCTCAGTTGACACCTCGACAAAGTGGCCGACCCCATCGTTCCCGGGGTCACTGAAATCACAATTGCTCCCATCGCGCAGTGGAATGTGCGTCCCCAGTCTCTGCGCCCTTCAAACTGTTGCGGTCCCTTCTGTCTCGGCGGAGACTCTTCGTTTGCAGGGCTGTCTTTAGAGAAAATCACTGTGTCGGCAAAACGGCTTCAGTCCCAGGACTACGGCCGCTGCCCACCAGCGAAGCGTCACAGACCCGTGGCGCCTCCGGTACCCATCCTCTGTAAGAGCATCGAGTCCCGGTTCTCGGGTGAACGGCTCCCGACACTCCACAAGCCACGGAGGCTGAGTCATCAAGAACAACTGGCAATATCTATATCTCAAAACGACACATCGTCAGAGCCGAGTCAGAACAGGATCTTCACTCCGAACCTGACGCGGTAGTTTTCATCCATTGAGCCCCCGGCTTTACCCATCACTACCGGCAGTCTAGTCGTGTCAGATGGAATTGCCACGGAGGGCGTGCGTCACCCTACTGTGTTTGTCACGAACCCGACAATTGACGACCTTTCAACATGGACACAGGCGTGTCCTCCTGTGAAATGGACATGCTTCATATTGGGTCTGAGGGCCCATATATTTGTTCATTGCTTATACTTCGTAGAATTGGAAATCCCTTATTAGTTTTTCCTCCTCTTGATTAATCAAGTTTTCAAAGGCGATAGTTCATCGTCTCTTACTGCTCACAGTCCACAGGTTATGAGCCTCTTTCATTAGATTGTGACACATCGCTTTTGTTTGATTCATCCATGAGATTGCAGTCTCATGAATCACATCCTACAGTAGTTACTGAGGTCCAGTCATCTGATTCATATCCAGATCATACCTCCACTCACATTTCACCAACTTCTGAATCCCCAGCTACTGTGTTCCACGACGCACAATCACAGATTCAGAAATCGCTCGGCATACCTCTGCCACCATCTTCCGGATCTTCCGATCTTCCTTCTGTTGCTTCCACTTCCCCAGAGCAAAGTTTCCCGATGAGCGACTTCACTCCCGTCCAGACCAAGCTCGAAGGCGAGGGCGTTTCCTTGCTCTCTGAAATCAAGGAGCTTAGATGGAACAGCTCCAAAATCGTCTTCGAAGGGAAAGGCAACTATGCCCAGTGGATCACTGACATTCATGGTGCCATGGACATTGTCGGTGTGACTCCAGAGAACATACGCAACCTGAGCTCAACAACAGCCAAGGTTGTGATGGCGAAAATCCGCGGTTCGTTGTGCAAAACCATTTCCAACGACATTCCGCCAGAAAGCCACCGTGTGTGATTTCTTGGACACCATCCGAGAGCACATGATTGGTTCAGTCGCCCCTTCTCGAACAAACTGCTATGCGAGCCTGCATGCTTTTCAAATCCGAGATAAAGAGAGTCTGACTGGTCCCCTCGACCGATTGCCTGGGCGACTTTCTGTTGGCAAAGCGGCTGGGGCGGTCCTGCAGGAATAGCTTGTCTGCAGTACTCTTTTGAGTCTGGTTCGTTCTTGCTACGTGGGCGTTGCTGATCAGCCTTTTGGAAAAGGCTACAAAGATATCCTTGCAGCCCTTCGCTCTGAAGCCGACAAGCCTTGAACGCCGGGCCCACTTTTTTAGAAATTGGCTCGGGAAGGGATGCAGATGCTCACTGTCAGACGGCTGGCGGAGACATTAAGGCCAAGATGATGGATACATGGAGATTGATACTTTGCGTCGACCCTAACCCTACCATGACGCAACTCGGCGTTGGCGGTCGATCACGTACTGAAGTTGCCGCACGGATCTGATGCTCAACCAATCTCTATGATAGCGGGACTCCATATAGGACGTAGATGCTTAACAGTGGAATAAGTAGATATAGGAATGGTAGATCTGGAAGTTTCTCCATGCAACAAGTTCTTGATATCAACAATGGTGATTATTGCTATAATGCTTACATCGCTGCCGCATGTATCTACAGATCAGAATATGGTCAACGTTGGACTTTCTCACATGGGACAAAAGACAGGTTGGAAAGAAATACAGATTCAACAATAGATGTCTGCTAGTTACGGCTGGAAAGACTAGTTCTATTTCCTGAAAAATCAGTCTCCATCAAGATGGATATCTGCCAATATGACGATGCAGGCTATCGCCATCAATACACCGAAACCTGCAAAACATCATGCATAAACGGGCGTGGGCTTCCGCTCAATTATGTCAAGTTTTGGGTGGAATCCTGTCCATATCGTGCGAGAGGTCAGCGCCTTTGAAAAAGCAGAGAAATCACATCCCTGCAGTTCCGTATTTGTTGCATACAAATTTTTATCACGGTGGCCATTTCAATATGGCGCGTCATAGATCAGGATTGTTAATCTCCATATGTTGCGGTACGCTAAGATGGAAAAACGACATACCCGTATGTTCGAGTCCGGTTGCTTGCTAGCTATCATGAACTGGCCAGGGTATGCACACAACTACGTATATTAAACATTTTCATCGTTTTGTGGCTCGAGTTGCACAACAAGTTCCGCCTTGTGCCCGTGACGTTAAGCGCTTAAGCTCGCTGGACACTTTTCGTCTCGCTTGGCGACGTATGCTTAAGTAGATGACTTTGGATGTGATCTGTATGCGTCACACAGCACGCCGCTAGCTATTAATTATTGCCAACAATGTGCATGAATCACGGCGGAGGAAGTGCCTCACGTAACGACATAAACTCAAATCAGAACGATACCTCACCGGGCTATACCTCATGATGCCACCTTTTGTTGACACCGGGCTGAAATTTTGGCTCGTTCGTGTTCTCACACTTCCGAATGAAAGATATAAAGGTTTGGGAACGGCCGAGAATTTCCAATGAAGTATCATGTTTCATAATATCTACAAGTTCCCGGACGCACTGAACCACGATTCCTGCCAGCCATATATAGCCAATCATCGTCGTCATCCTCTTCACTACCCCCCTCTTGATCCTGTGGCGGGATCTCTATCCACTGTTCTGAGTCGTCATCAGATGTCGCTCGGTCACTTCCCTCATAAGTAACCGCGCCATCTGTGATCTCCACATTGTGAGGATTGTTCTCCTCACTTGTGCTATATTCGGGCACGCTTCTGGCCACATCTATCGGTAGCGAGACAAATCTCCTGTCTTGTTCTAACTCAAAAGCAGGAACAGAAGTCTGATTGAGGAACCATTCCCAGAGATGCAGACGTCGCAGTCTTTCCTGTTCCTCCACAGGCCCCTCCCAGGGACTCCCGCGTATGCGGTGCGCTCCCGATTCTATATTGCGCGCCTGTCCATCGTCGAAAGACAGTGCTACTTCAACAAGAGATGGAGCATCCAGTGAACTTGAATCCCTCAATGCCGGCCACTCATCCGGGCTCATTCGTCCCACTTCGGCGGACACAGACAGCAAATACTGGTGAAGCCATATATCGACGGTTTCCGAGGTCTGGTTTTGGTAACATCCTGTGGAAGAGTGCCATCGATCATCGCTCGAACATAGTGCTGTGGGATCAACGGCCGAGACATTCTTCGGTCGTTGAAGGGAGTTTGCAAAGGACTGCGGAAGATTGTGCATAGAGGAGGGAGGGTGTACCTGAGTCCCTCTTTCAGTGGTAAAAGGAAGTCAAGGGTAACAGTGCCTGGACGGCCCGGTGGTGCACCTATCAATTGCACTGGAATGTGCCGCAGCCACATCATACGCATGTTGGCTTCTTCGTAGGAATAGTTCGTAATAGCCTCAAAAGGTTATCTGGACCCTTTGTCGCGTCGTACCTGTTCAAATTTTGGTTGCACCGTGTCGGGGTGTCGAGAGACCGAGTGCCGTGGTTAGATGTGACCACTCCATCGGCTTCCTGGGAGAAAGAGTCAACCCAGAGACGTGAATCATACTGTTCAGTTTGTAGTGTGTTGCGTTCTTGGTAGGCCGATACCATCGGGTTCCAGGAAGTGGTAGCCCGAACATTTTTTTCCGTATGCAGACTAGTCTGGCCAGGTACTACCGCCATCGTTACCAATGACGATTGGAGCATATAAATCCCCGCAGCTTCCGGGGTAAACGGGAGACAAATCCACCTCTCGAGGTGGAACGGCCATTGCAGTAGCCGTAAAGCCCGGTGGGGTAGAGCTATAATAGCGTATCCCATCTCTTGAACACGGGGTGGTATACATGGGACTCGTGAAATGTCTCCCGCGGTGGAAGTTCAATGTTCCACCGTGATAGACTGGAACTACACTGTTCCACGGGCTCGCGGAGGCGACACAACGAGATTGTGCCTCAACCATAGTGGCGTAGTTGGAGTTGTGCAATACCCCCACGGGATTGCAGGAGACGCTCGATGTCCCATTTTGGGGCAAGGCGGCAGAGTGCGAGGTACCCCGCGTAGTGTCATACGGTGGTGATAACCACCAGGTGTTGAGAGGGACGGCTTGATCATCCATTCTTGTGGGCTGATAGTGATGATAGAAAGAATAGTTCGCGTGGGCTTGGCTCTCTTCCCATGATGTAAAACGCTGTGTTATCGCCTGTGCGGAATCGTCCACTGGAGCACCATGCGGTGCTCTCGAGGTTGTCTGGTGCGAGACAGTTTGGAAACCGGAATTCCCAGGCGCGGGAGGGGAAACAATTGAAGAGTGAGCATAACGGGGAGGTGCGTAATCCCCATTTGGACGACGGTATTCTGAGGTGTCTTGCCAGCGCGGGGGTTCATGGCAAGGAGCAAAGGTGGGCGGGTCAAGGCTGCGCCGTCCGGTGAGATTTGCGATGTAGCGGTTCATCGTCGAGAAAGTTGAAAGTTATCGAAAGGTGCAAAATTTCATCGACAATCCAAGATATGTAGGTAATTAATATCTGTCGTAAAATGGTTGTGTCGGTAGATTGGCTGACAAGGCAGATGGTGAATGGATGAAAACGAGATTGAAAATTCCAAGACAAATGGTTTCTGATCAGACACAGAGTATGAGTTAGCATGATAGTGTCCATTGCCTAGGTCTTCTGATTTTGGTTTGTGTGGCGTTTGAGTGGCTTCATGTGCAATGAGGTAACTACCTATGATAGTGTGGCTGGCCTAGATCACGGAACCAGCTCAACGACACTGTCGTGCCTAGTTGATTCAAACAGGCGCCCTCAGATCACTGCACTGCATTCAAAGGCCATGTACCCAACAATTAGACAATAATCACCATCAAGTTATAGATATCCGTGGTGCAGTGCCAATAGCCAAGTCTGGTACTGTTTTGGTGTCGTGAAGAGGAAATACCACAACAGACATAGACCGAGCGTGTGGTACGAGATGGCAAGGGTTGTTAACCCGACGTGTCGTCACATATATTTAGTCACATGGCAATTCTACCACGTCCAGACCAGTCAATAAGGACTACTTGCCACCTCCTGTGAGAATGCAGTGAATCCTGCCACGAAAAAGAGCTCCGGACATAGAAGAATACCCTAAAGCGGTCTAACATTTCTCTCGACGAGTCTATTCCGGGTTGACCAACTGGCTCGATCGACAACTTAGAAACATGAACTTTCCCATTCCATGCGACATATGAGCAGACCGATACTCAAGCTGGTAGTCTGCCCGGGATATTTTTACAGTTGTGATCAGCCGATGACATGCAGACACTGGTTTTGACTCGAAAATATTATCTCAGGGTTACAGGGATGAAAATTGGCTTTCCCATGACATCAGATCAGAACCGGTGACCGATATTGCAGTCTAAATGACTTTTCAGGTTTAGATATGAGCTATACATGACAGGAAGCAGGTTAAAACTCAATAGTGGCAGAATGCGTTTCACGAATGACCTTTGTGGTCTTTTCTTCCAATTGCTTGAAGCTGCCCCGCATGCACATTGATCTCTTGGCAATTACATAATCAATAACTTGGCACGGAGTGACGGCAGCAGTTGGACATTGATCATTTTACGACTACTAATCTGAGTTTGAAGTTCTGCTTCTCATGGTTGGGCTATAGTTTCGTTCTCATGGTTTCCAGAGAGAGTGTCACTGGAAGGCGGAATAACTATCCAATGGGAGGGTACAAGAGGTTTGGAATGCGAGTGCTGAAACCCAATAGTGGCAAAGCCGTACGGTCTAACGCGCGATACCCCATTTCTCATCTTGGACACTAAACTTCCTTCCTCCCATGAAAGTGACGAGAATACCCAGACGCTTGTGGCTAACTCCGACCGGCCTTTAGTACGTCTACTAAACTGCTAACGCCCAAAACATGGCCGGCTTTTCATACAAATTTGCTTTGGCCCTTTCAGAAGCATCTCCCAGTCACGAGGTCAATTGCTTTCAGATCACGGTCTCTTATTTCTCAACTACCCTAACGTCAGTCTCTCTACCAAAGGTTTGTGCAGCCCGACACATGACTCTCTCTTCACAACGGTTGATCTGGTGGAAGAAGGTCGCCCACTGAAGACTGCCTGAAGGGCTAAGTCTAAGCTCCTCTCGACTTGTGACAGCGCAGTTGGACACCGAACTCGCCTGTGGTCAAAGATGGGGCCATTCCGATCACACCCTCTAGTCACCACAGAAGAGCTATTGACTAAGGCTGTTGACAATGTAATAACTGGGGTAGTACGGCATCACACAAAATCTTGTAGCGCGTAGCTTGTTTTGTTACTGAACAATCATTGATTCTGTATCTATCTATCACCAACTAGCTATAACCGTAAGCCCGTCATGTATCCGTGAACCAGATGGGACGCCAGATACACTCTACGGAAGTGCTTTCATTTCCTAACTTCTCGTTATCTCCGTTTTAGTCGGTTGAACCCCAACGCTGTTGGATATACACCGCCAGCGAGTCTTCCTCAGAGTCGTACTCCTGTTCGTCGTCCGAAGACACAATCAATTCTGGGTTGCCGTCTGATGCAACCGCACCCGAACCGCCAGAAACCTGAGTCTGGTCAAGGGAAATGGAACCCGAGGATTGAGCCTCCATCACCACGCTACGTGCCCCGGTCTGGCTATTGGCCGCTGGAGCCATCTGTTCTCCCAAAGCCTCCACATCAAGCTGGCCTTGCTCATCACTTCTCAACATCGCACCTTGATCTCGCGGCTGAGGACAAATAGTATTTGGACCAACGGAGGGTTGGGCCGGCGTGCTATTGACGGCCGCACTCCGCTGGCGAGAAGGCTGCAAGCCGTCGGTTGGCTGGATGTTGCGACGACTGGAAAGCCCTGGTTGCAGGCGATCAAGCTGTTCGTTGAGGCCATCCAGTAGCAACGCAAACTTGGCGTCACTGAATGATTCTAGGTGCGCTTGAGCACTGTTGTCACGATCGAGTATAGGGGCGTGGGCTGTGGCACGACCCGGCCGATTGTCAGGCTGCATCCCTTGAGGATGGTAGCTTGGTGTAAAACCAAATGTTCCTGTATGATGAGGCAGCCTACAACGCTCACGTTAGTACTCATTCTTTGCAGGTGGGTTACATCAGAACTTACCCGTATGTGACAGGCTGAAAGCCATGGCTGGGCATCATGACACTGGGGCTATAGAAATTTGTTGAATAAATTGCCCGGGCCTCATGTCCCGAAGGAACGTTCAGGTAAGGATTTTGAGTCGTTGCAATGCGGTTCATTCCCATGCGGCCCGGGACGCTCCCGTGATGAAAGTCAGGGACATTGGCTCGGAACTGAGCTGATTCCCCTTGAGATATATTCTGCCTGGATATTCCTTGCACAACGTGTTGCGAACTGGTCGATAGCTGCAGTCTATTGAGGAGAACATCGATTCTACTGTGAGCGTCGGTGAATGAGAAGTCGTGGTCGCCGCCAGAGCGGTCCGCGTTGGGCCAAATATCGTAAAAGACCTGGTCATCAACGGTGATGTCGCTACTGTAACCCATAGAATCTGGGCTTCCACGAGCGCGTCGTCTGCGTCCAGCGTGAGCCAAACTTGGCCGAGGGTGAGGCTCATTCCGAGGCAATCGTACCGAATTAAGACTCGTAAGCGGCATAGAAACGTGTCTTGCGGGAGCCGGAAAGACAGGGCCAAATGTGGTGGCATTGGCACCGTATTGGTGGGTACTAGGGGTAAGTGCCGAGTAATCATGAACCCGGTTGGTGTTGTGGCCATTTCCGATACGATTGGCATCATGGTAGGAAGTGACAGCGCGTACACGTCTTGGTTGAATGACTGGCGAAGCTACAACCGTAGGACTGACACTGCCAACGCTTTGGCGATCACTAAGTTGGCGGGCGACGCCGGGCGGCGAGCGACTAAGGCGTTGCGCTCCATCAGGGTTTGTGCGAATCGATAAGTAAGGTGGGGGAGGTACCATCTCTGCGTCGGTGTGGATAGAAAGTCCTATCAAATGACGATAGATGTCATGCAAAAGAAAAAAGTAATTTATTCAATTGGGTTTGGGAGATTGACAGAAAATGTGTTTCCTGCTTGTGGGTGAATTCTGTTCACTGTGTGGCGCTACTGTGGTGGCTGTATTGACGATATCGTAGTTGCCTTGAGAGGAGTGCCTGATATGATGCACTTTGTTTGCCACTAAAGGGGCCTGACTTGATTTGATTTACCGTTCTTGTCATAGAATCTACATCCATCACTCTGACCCTGGGGATACGCAGCGCCAAGACGTGAATTGCAAGATGAGTGTTGATCGTGAGATCAACAACGCATGCTAAGTCAAGAAATGAATTATAGTTCAAGCAGATTATTTACCGTGATAAACCCAAGAGTATTCGGAGAACAGAGCCTTGGATGTCACACTCATGTGCTACATTTCAACCTCAGCTAGCCCCGTCTTTGCATTCCAGAAGTCCCAGAACTATGATAGTACCTTCCTCTCATAGGGTGACAACGTGAGGGAAGCCTGCTGAAGTCATTCTCAATCCCTCAAACTATGACGCTATCCGTTGATGGTATGAGCTCCAAAATGAGTGGTAGGTTGAAACGGAGGCTCCCAAAAAATGTTCTATAGATGTGCATTGCATAATCATCATACAAGGTCTGGGTCCAGCGGAAACAGTACAAGTGTATTCAATTGAAAAACTCGTATGGTTTCGGTCTAGATAGTTTACAGACCTGAACTCGTCTAGAGGGATTTATAGCAGGAAAAGAATTCTGCCTTGGTGACCAAATCAGCCAAGTAGCATTGTTGTTAGGGCGACATGTAGTCACCGCCGATAAATGTTACCAAACCCCCATACAACGATAAATCCCCTATGAACCTCATACAGTACTCTAGTTTCTAGGGACCGGCCACGGCGGCATATCTACAATGGTAGACGATCAGCTAGACGATATACCAAGGCCTCAACTCGTTGGCAGCCACACCCAGTGTTTGCGTGTATCCCTCAGTGTGCTGTCTGTGTCGTGCGAGTTTGTGCATCCTTCCGTCCCCGGGTTTGTTGTCCAACCGAACCTACCACTACTATAATGTATGGTAGGGTTTTTGACCCTTATAGCAATGTCAACTCAGGTGTCATTGCCAGATATGGAAGCGTCTAAAGTTCTTGTCATGACCTTTCAATTTCTGCCTTTCCCAAACAGATGGCAGTCATTGATCGGTAGAAGCATTGCAAGACAACATTAACCGAGCAGATGAATGTTGACAACACAATGAATCGGCTCTCGAATTTAGTAGAGGCCGCTGTTGTTACATATTTTGTCTTTACGTCCTACATTCACCTTAACCCCACCCCCGATTGACATTCACGTCTCCATTGCACACGGATCAAAAAACGTTGAAGGGTTCCCGACTCTCGGGAATTGTTGCCCGATAGGGCGATGAACCATCACATTATTACCTGCGACTGGAGATATATTGTCCCTTACTGCGAGGCGGGTCGCGTCTTTGGCCAACGCACAAGGTTGGCATCATTTCAGCGTATTTATTCCAATCTTACTTCGGCGCCGCACCACCGGTATCCCCCCAGATCTAATTCACAATACACCAAGACCCGGTCGTGGTCCCTCAACCATTAGATTCGCCGTCCCTCAACAAAATCCAAACCTGTTTCCACATTATGACCTTTGTATTTATTCATCTGGAATTAGTCCGGCAAGTCGCCCATGGCAATAGTGGCCGGATATGAACTCTTGTACAGGTTCCACCAACGGATTGTCGATGAAGGGTGAGAAAATATATGTAGTGAAAGTATGCTAAAAGGCATTCTTTTATATTGAAAAGACGTGGTGGTAGATGTGCTTCGGTGGACGGGGAATGAGGCGCAATTGTTAAACAGTGCATATCCAGTGTCACAGTGTTTGAGGAACGTCCAACTTTCTACTCCCATGTGCGATTTACCTGGAGCAGACGTTTGTTAGGGTTGGGCCAACCCACGCACGTTCCAACGCATGCTGGTGCATTTTCCCGGTTTTTCTCCGCTGGGACATTGCGCTTGTGTCAGCACGGACTCCATGGTAGCACAAACTAGAGTTCAGTGTAGCTTCCCAAATGGGTAATACTGTTGACGTACAAAGTAACTACCCATGGTCGGCTTCTGAATGGTGCAGAGATGGAAAGGATAGAATTTATGATAGGGCAGCTCAGAAAACTGGCTTGCGTCGCAAAAGTATATGTTAGAAGAGGTTGAATTGATGAAAGATTATGAAAGGGTGAGATATTTCGTCCTGCCTTTTGTGTAGAGTCGCCGCCAACGATCGAGGCCACGACAATCCAGTTTATTGCTCATTAGAATTGAAGCCGCCCCTTCCCATGTAAGATTGGCAGGAGATAACACGCCCACAAAATTCTTGTATCGGAACTGGCCGCCCCACAATGAGTTCAGGTCGGGCGGCGCCGAAAGTGAGCTTGGATATGCCGAGGTCCATAGGGATCCGTCACCAGTGGCGGGGGGCTCCGCGGCTATATGAAAAATCAATTTGTCAGCCACAGTGCCGTGGAGTCAACGCGCCTTCCCCCACAACAGTGGAGGTCTATCCACACGGGCCACAATGATCACATTTACAGGTGAAAGACCCACATTTCCCGGTTTAATGGCCGTGGGGCTCACAACTCACGACTTCCATTTGTGGAATCGGATCGTTTCTGCCTAGAGTCCCCAATCAGTAAGCCCAAATCTGTGTCTATAAATTGGCGGCTGTTCCCCCGCGAAATTTTCCAAACTTCTTCCTTTTCTTCCCTCCATCTCAAAACGCCAGAACTCCCGACGCCGAAAAATCACATCATAGTAAGTCATCAAAAAGAATATTGAGTTCAATGCCAGGAAACCAATTGACCTTTGCCAATATGGTCTTGCATTTAAAACTTCATTGCTAACCCGGACTCACCTTAGACGTCCTCGACTACCGACATTGAAACACGCTCTCGACAACCCTCGGCGCTTCTTCGATTGCCGACTGCTTCCGATGACCATACTGTGCGCTGCCTGTTGTTCCCGTTGTCTTGGTCAAGGCTGGTACAGCCTTACTCGGGATAACGTAAGACTTCGCGTGGCGAATAGATATATAGGAACGACTGGCCACTGGCCTTGGCAATCGACTACAGCCCCTTCGACACCCGATAACCTTTGTATCTGCGGAGCTCGGCACGACCTCTGGCCGGAACACTTGGCAGCTTGGCTGTGAGGGGCTGACTGGTTGGTTCTGTGTCGTGTGATCGGGTTATCGCCAAGACCGCCGGAGGGTCTTGTATAAACGCTCGGGTATCAAAGACAAGGCTATAGTATGAGGCTAACCGCCGTCGACAACTAACTACGATCTGTGCTAGACCCGATGACCGACGACGACGACCAGCGAAGACGAGGACCGACGACCGACGACGAAGGATAACGACGAAGTATTCGGGCAGGTGGCGAGGGAGAAGGAGAATTGAGAATGGAGAGGGAGAGGAGAGAAGGGCGGCGACATTGAGGACGAATCCCGAGGAGGCATGGCTAAAAGGCGGATTGAGGAGCGGGAACAACGACGGACATCGACAGCGAGCACGGGAGACACCCACTACCGACGATCAAAACCAACGCCGACTACCTACGACAACCATCGACAATGAACTCCGACGACGATTCAAACTCACGCATGAGACCGACAAGCGAGAACCAACACGGACATCGAACCGAAATGGCGACAACGACCGACGACGACGACGACAACATTCCACACAACGCGACACCGGGAGCCAACGGTTGGAGCCTTCGGGCTATTAGTCTGCGGGCTATGGGGTTTGGCTCGTGCTTCGACACGTTCGGGCACTGGGTCAACGGTGGTGCCAGCATTGACGCCGGTAGGTGTTTGCGCACCTCACCCGACGTCCGTGTGGGGGACTGATGGCTTTACGGGGGTTCGCATTCTTACTACTTTTTTTCTTATTTGGCCGGCAGTGGGGGTCTTAGACCGCTGGGGTTCGATGCCATCTTAGATGGCCTCGAATGGGTTTCCAGGTAGAGCCGGTGGTGATGCCGGCTCTACGGGGCACGTACCGGCCAACCATTTCTTCTTCCTTCTTTGTTTCTTCTTTTTTGGCCGGTTGTGGGGGTCTTAGACCGCTGGGGTTCGATGCCATCTTAGATGACCTCGAGTGGGTTTCCAGGTAGAGCCGGTGGTGATGCCGGCTCTACGGGGCACGTACCGGCCAACCTCTTTTTCTTTCTTCTGTTTTGTCTTTTTCTTTTTGTTGGCCGGGTGCGGGGGTCTTGGACCGCTGGGGTTCGACGTCATCTTAGATGGCCTCGATTGGGTTACCAGGTAGAGCCGGTGGTGATGCCGGCTCTACGGGGCACGTACCGGCCAACCATTTCTTCTTCCTTTGTTTCTTCTTTTTTGGCCGGTTGTGGGGGTCTTGGACCGCTGGGGTTCGACGTCATCTTAGATGACCTCGATTGGGTTACCAGGTAGAGTCGGTGGTGAGGCCGACTCTATGGGGCATCATCCGGCTATTCGTTTATTTTTGTTTCTGTTGTTCGTTTCAGCGCTAGTGGGCTTGACGCTCCTTGCGGAGTAGAGTTCATTACAGATCACAACACGCGGGTTCCAAATAGAATGGACAATGCTGCCTTCACTACAACGCACTTTATAGTCTACAAACTTTGCTTTAATTGACTCATGTAATCTTCGTGTTTCACCTCCTGTCTGCTATCCCTTTCCATGAATCAACTTCTCTCATTATTCAATGCTACATCTAGTTTTATGTCTCGTGAGAATACTCCCTTTGCCCGACAATTACATTGGCCTACCGAAGGCAAAGTACTCTCGTTTTTAACCTTCTAGTCAATAAGAACCGATACTCCCATCATACAAGCCATATAAAATCGTGTTAAATCACATTCTGACTTATCATGATACCAGGGAAGTCACATCCAATGCCTCCCGTACCGTAGTGCAACACCACCCTGGGCAACAGTTACAGCACCATTATCTGCAGCCGTCTGCTGGTCCGACTATTCGATTAGCTTCCCACCCGACGTCATGACCGCGTGTATACAATTTATTCCATTTCCGTCATTGGCCGTGTCGTTTGATCTCGTTACTCCCATATGCTTATCTTATCTGGCTCGAAGGACAGGGATTGTGGAATTGAAATCTCGTTACATTTAGGACCCAGTCTTTTCTTGGTGACACGGACTCTAACCCAGTGTTAGATAACCCTAGCTATCCAATTAGTCCATTTGTAGAAAATCTCACGTTCGCCAGGGCGGCCCCGGAGCTGTTCGATCGTGACACATGTGTATGACCTGATCACCGGTGAATACCTGGTGGCAATGTTAGAATCACGTCGCCGTGTTTCCCTCTTCTTCATTACTCAATCACCTTTACCTGTCATTACCGCATTGCCCACTCCTTGCTCACGTCCTACACCCGGTATCAGCCGTTGGTAACGTCACTGCGGGGGTTGACAACCAATAAATGGGTCTAGTGGGTTGGCGATATTCAGATAGATGGATGACACGTGATGCACTTCGCGATACTGAATGAATACAACCAAATTACCTGTTACATACGGCTCCACACACAACTCGGTTTAAGCTGACTTTTCTTCGGCGTCATCGCAACCGTTTCCACAACGGAAACAATGTTGTCACACGTTTTGTTCACCTAACCATGATGACGACCGAAGGAACCCACACCAACATACCAACCGTTCCAAGTACGTCTCACATAAGATTCCCTGGCATGATTTAACAGTATGTGGTTGTTCTAACACAATATAGTCCGCGATGTCGCACCGAGCACCGCCGAAGGGGATAGTACCGCTTTGCTACCCGTTTTGACGGCCGACCAACCTACATATCCCGAAGACGCCGTCCAAAAGTGTAATATGTGTAGGCGTAAAACGCTCGTTGCCCAATCATTCATATGCAATGGGAGATTGCGAAAACCATGCTTTGATCAGTCCACACTTACGGCCGCACATGATTTCACTTCATCGAAGGTGTGGACTACGAATGCGGCAGAATGGGAAAAAATGGTAAGTTACTGGTAGTAATGATTAAATATCGTGGCATTATCTAATTTCAGGCTAGAATGACATAAACGTCCTTGACAGTACACAACTGAGTTTTGATCTAGACGATCTGCCCGCCCAATTTCTTGCTTCCGATGCTCTTATTACCCAAGCTAATACCCAAGCTTCTAAGAAAGCTTACAATGCCAAAGTTAAAACACTGGTTAACAAAAGCATGGGTCAAATACACATAATTGGCGGCTACAAATGGATACACAAAAAAGCACGCTTGCAAACTTAATGTAGCCACCAATACCTACCAATGCACCGAGCACGATATCTTTGCAGCAGCTAATTACGGACACCGAAAATCCGGGAATGCGAAGCTATATGACGGCCCAATCATGAACCGCCCCACATGCGAAGGAAATATCAGCGTTACCGTGGACCAGCGGCGTCGGTTCCTTAGGGCGCAGATCGCTCACTGCAATCACGAACCTTACGAATAGATCACATGGATAGGTTCCTCGACAGGAGGGTTGCCATTACTTTCTCCAAAATGGACAGAAATATCAAGATCTTCCAACACTGGGCCAAGACCCTTGACGAAGGACGCAAGAGCTGCTTGAAGCTCGTTGGGTCTGCGAGTCACGCAACCTCAACGCCCAGATTAACATGACCCTGGAACGGGCTTTCCACGACACGTTTTTGGGCATTACCCCATACGGCATCCGGCCCAAACCCATCCTGGAAATTCATGCCAAACCCACCAACAGGACGACCACCACAGCCTGGTCCCACCCGTGTTAATACGGTGTCACACTGATGCGGTGTGATTAGGTTAGGGTACATACATGCTGGAGAGTTTTATCATATTGGGCAACATGAATCCCCTCACTAGGGCTTCCTCCCTCTTAACACATCAATCAAGCTATATCTGTTTGCCCCTCGGTACATTCCTCACGTTCCACAGGTTATGAGCTCTTTTAAGGAACGATTTAGAAGCTGGGTTTCCTCTGATACTCCTGCCGTTGACCAACAGACGATTGATGTGATGGCTTTTTACGGTCGGAACCCGTACGATCCGCTCGGCCCCTATCCCACGCCGCTTACGCCGTCATTAGACTAGAACAGTGCCCCCAACCTATGCCCACTCCACGGCACCGACGGCGTAGCCCAGTGCCCCGTACTGAACGCCATGATGCAACCTACGGCATCCATGACGCCCAAGTCTCCGAGGTGGGCTCCAATTACGGCGAATACGTTTGAAAACCCGATGAGGAAGTCTGGTTTCTTGGCCCGGAATCTAAACCTCGAAATTCTCAGCAGGTCCCTGACTGGGTTGAAGCCGTCCTGGACAACATCCGACGTCAGGGCATTAGATACGACAAATTGACGACTCTCAACAGACCCTCCTCCGATTTGTTGGACGCCAAAGTCCGACAATCAATTTCACTCGACGTCCTGTCCAAACTCAGATACCGCTACACGGGTGATGTAAACGGGCTCATCCAGGAAGTTCTCAACTGGAATGAAGAACCGTCCCATTTGGCATCAGGAAGCGGCGGTGGAAACCAGCAGCGAGGAAATGTCACTTTCAAGAGCGAAGAGGTGGCTTAAGGAAGTCAAACATGAGAGATTCGAACAGTGGTTTAGGACCCAAAAGCACATCACCTTCCACCCGGAGAGGTCCTTTACCGAATTCCCCAAGAGAAACCAGGCTACAATCCCCAAAGCCCCNTGTCCAAACTCAGATACCGCTACACGGGTGATGTAAACGGGCTCATCCAGGAAGTTCTCAACTGGAGGGAAGAACCGTCCCATTTGGCATCAGGAAGCGGCGGTGGAAACCAGCATCGAGGAAATGTCACTTTCAAGAGCGAAGAGGTGGCTTAAGGAAGTCAAACATGAGAGATTCGAACAGTGGTTTAGGACCCAAAAGCACATCACCTTCCACCCGGAGAGGTCCTTTACCGAATTCCCCAAGAGAAACCAGGCTACAATCCCCAAAGCCCCAAGACGGATAGTGGGAGCAATCCTCGCGGCGATGTCAGGACACAGAGACTTCAAGAGCTACCATCAGAGATTTAGATACCCGGATGCAGAGACGAATTGCAAAAGATGTGGAGAAGAGAAGGATCTGGTTCATTTGTAGAGGTGCCGGAGAAGACCTTATGCATGGTCGAGACCTTTTACCTCCAGACTACTAACAACTACGAAGGGGAGAGCGACGTTTGCGAAGGTGTTCCTGAGAAAACAGGATGGGTAGAAGCACAAGTTGTTAGATGTCACANATCCTCGCGGCGATGTCAGGACACAGAGACTTCAAAAGCTACCATCAGAGATTTAGGTACCCGGATGCAGAGACGAATTGCAAAAGATGTGGAGAAGAGAAGGATCTGGTTCATTTGTAGAGGTGCCGAAGAAGACCTTATGCATGGTCGAGACCTTTTACCTCCAGACTACTGACAACTACGAAGGGGAGAGCGACGTTTGCGAAGGTATTCCTGAGAAAACAGGATGGGTAGAAGCACAAGTTGTTAGATGTCACACCCATCCCCTAGTGGATACCGTTGGCTCGTGCTTCCCAGCCTCCTCACCCTTCCCATATATAAACACGCATCGCCGTCATGTCTTTCGGTAGTTTACTCTTGCTCACTATCGCCGCCCCTTAATCCCTTCTCCGGTCGCCGTGACCAATCCATAACATTATATTGTCATTCAGACACAACGAAGTAAACCCTTTTCTGTCCGCATNACCGTTGGCTCGTGCTTCCCAGCCTCCTCACCCTTACCATATATAAACACGCATCGCCGTTATGTCTTTCGGTAGTTTACTCTTGCTCACTATCGCCGCCCCTTAATCCCTTCTCCGGTCGCCGTGACCAATCCATAACATTATATTGTCATTCAGACACAACGAAGTAAACCCTTTTCTGTCCGCATGTCTGGTACAGACTCCCCTTCAGGCTCTATACCCACAAGCTCTACAGAAGACGTTTCGCTGTCAAGCCCCGCTGGAACGCCTCCCCACCCGCGACCACCAGATCCCCACTGTTTTTTCCCCATCTCCACCGGCAGCCGCCTTCCACTCGGCCCCAGCATCCTCCCCTCCTTNGCGCCGGCCCCACAGTACAGCCCGTCTCTCGCGTCGTCGCAGCGCGCCCTGGAGGTAGGACTCGACAACCTCGACCTCCGGCTCGATGACATGATGGCAGCCCAAGCAGAGACCTCTGCCAAGGTCGACTCTACCACTGCCAAGGTCGACGCCTACGTGGAAAGGATTTTTTCCCTTATGGACCGGATAGCAGACATGGAGAAGGAAAACAAGATTTTGTTGACTGAAAACAAGAGGCTTCGTGACGAGCTTGCCACGCGTCCACCTGCGCCTCCGGCTCCTTCCAATCTCACGCCTGCACCAGTTTTTGGCCAGTCGAGGTTTCCGTCCTATCCTGCCCCGGTCGTCGTCTCCGCCGCCGCTGCTACCGCCGCCGCCATGGCCGCCATGCCGGCCCGTGCCGCCAACCTGTCACCGGAGGCCGCACGCGAGGATGCCGTTGCCAGTATNTGGGTCGAGGCCATGGCCCGTTGTTGGCGTAGTCGCCGGGACTTCGGTCCCTATAACCACATCGAGTTCGTCGAAGAGGTGCTCGCTTCGCTCCCCGAGTATCAGGCCGCTCGCCTTCGCCCGCTTGCCACCTCTTTAATGTGTGTCCGCTATTGGGACTTCGACTTCTCGGCGCTCGAGGCCCATGCACGAAAGCTGTTCGCGGGCCGAGACTACCCTGTAGAGTACTGAGATGGTCACGCTGGCCGACCCATGGAAACACCTGGGCTTGATTAACTCCCTCTTCGCTGAGTCCGGCCGCATCCGTTCTGATAAGGTCAAGATCGAGGACTTGTGTAACACCCTCCACCCACACCTCTGGGAGACGCTGTCCCCACAGGAGGAATTCTCAAGCTACGAGGATTTCTGCCAGAAGATTCTCTCTCGCGGCCACGCCATGTGGGGGGAGAAGACGGCCTGGCGCAAGCGCTCCCCAAGTTCCAGAGGCTCCGCCCCTAGTTGCCACAACCAGCTCATCGATTACGCCGCTACCACCTATTGTTAGGGTTCCTACCCTTACATTCTTAGCGCACGGATACCCCCCGGGGTGTATATATAGTTCGGCCTTCCGCCTCACCTTTCCTCTAGTTTAGAACCTTTCCTTCTTCAATTGGAAGATATTCTCCCTTTCGTCCATACTCACTTCATCTTCTCATCTTACGATNTGGGGGGAGAAGACGGCCTGGCGCAAGCGCTCCCCGAGTTCCAGAGGCTCCGCCCCTAGTTGGCACAACCTGCTCATCGATTACGCCGCTACCACCTATTGTTAGGGTTTCTACCCTTACATTCTTAGCGTACGGATACCCCCCGGGGTGTATATCTAGTTCGGCGTTCCGCCTCACCTTTCCTCTAGTTTAGAACCTTTCCTTCTTCAATTGGAAGATATTCTCCCTTTCGTCCATACTCACTTCATCTTCTCATCTTACGATCCGTAACACCAATCTGTCGTCCTCGATCGCTGCGTTGCCGCCTGCAGCTGGCGAGCCCATGGATGTCGATAGGGTCGAAGTTTCTGGGAAACCGGCCCTCCGCCCTCGCGGTCGTCGGGAGTGTGGTACTGTGGACCACAAGTTCGCCGATTGTGAGAAGCTTATTGCCCGTATCCCCGCGGAACATGGACCAAAAGAATAGTCCGCCCTGCGCCTAGCCGCTCGCAGGGCCGTTTGCCTACTACTTTGTCGGATATTGATGCCGTTGGTTTACCACTGGTTACTGGCCGACTGGGAGACATCAGCATATCACTGGGTCAAAAAGAAGTGGAACCTTTGGACTTTGTTACTAGTGCTGTATCATCAGTGTCTATATAGGAGACAATTGTAAGCAGTGACAATCACGAGGGTTGATGTATAAGAACTTGCGTTTACCCGAATATCCGCTCCACGGCTGTTATTCTGACGGACCCTGGCACCACCATCGACATGTCACTGCTTCCGCCATATCCGAAGCTCATTCTCCCTCCCGGCCCTAGCACCCGC